>JAAGNO010002177.1:0-31477 GCA_033439905.1 Ceryle rudis
CTTGTTTAAAATTAAAATCTGGTTTAGTCACTCTAAATAATACCAGAATATTTAAAAAACAAACAAACAAACCAACCAACCACACACACACAAAACCACAAAAAAAAAAAGAAGAATCCTTAGAAATAGAAAATACCATTTTTATTCAAACTAAAATTTTTAGGTAACCTAAATTCACACTGTATATTTTTTACTAAGAAAAATATTTTGCTCCTGTTTTAAGTAGGAGGATGAAGTGGTATAAATGACAACTGCTTAAGAATTAGCAAAATGCACCTAATGCAGAACATTAACCTTTGGGAAACTGAAATATAAACACTGGTAGTTACAATGTCCTGTTTGCTGCTGTTTCAGTATATTTTGATCCTGCAATGCCTTGCTAATTTCATTAGTACCTTTCATGCCTTATTGCTAAACACTAGTGTACAAGCAGACAGTTAGACATATAAAACAGGAGTACAATAACCTTCCGCTCATGGCCTTCAATCCTCCAAAGGGAAACTGAAAATAATATAGCCTAATTACAACTTTGAATAAAACACTTTTATTACCAAATGAACTACTTTAATTCTTTGTTTGCTCTCAAATGATACATGAAAATTAATGCATGGCAAATTAACACCATAAAATTTGGAATTTTTTTCAGTTTCCCTTGCACTACCTGCAGTAAACGAATAAATTTTCTCCTCTAGCCCCACAGGGAGAGAGCAACAGATTATAGTAATGATAGAAGTAATGTAGCACTGGGCTTGCCTTACGGCATAATTCATTCAATCAGAAGTCTTCATATTTACACGTGTTTAAAAGACTTCTCAAAACTGAAATTTGACTGTATTAGTATGCATCAAGCTTTACACCTCACTGGAGACAATGCAGAGAACCATAACAAGTCATGAAGTGCTGCAGTGCATGATAATGGACGGCTTCTAGTTCATTACATCCCTACATTATGACATTGTTCTTCAGTACCAGGGCATAATTAGTCACTCAAGGTGCTATACTACCACATAATGAAGTCCAATTAAGATTCATTAACCTCTGACCTCTTTCACATATTTGATGGACAGTGAGCATCTCAGGGAAAAAGTTAAAAGGTGAACTTGAGTGAGCTCAGTTCAATGGATGACATTTTGAGGAGTTAAAGATACCTTAGATGATAATTTACTTCTAATGTATCAAGGCGTGTTGATGTATTGATTGATAAATAGAAACATTATATGAAATGGTCATGCTGGCTGAACATTTAGAGTGATTTATGCTGAAACATTTGCTTTTTATATGTGGACCATTCTTTTATGTTAACAATAAAGTCCTGTGAATGTTGCATTAGTAATAAAATATGCACTATAGATGTGCTTTATTTGCTTTATTTGAGTATAAATAAATATCACCACATCCACACAAAAATGATATGGAAGTAATATACCTAGACTAGGCACAGTAACTATCTTTAGGTAAAATTCATGTTGAAGTCCAAGTATGGCAATCCATACCAACTAAGATTCATGTAGGGAGATACATTTTACCACTATGCTTACGGACAAAAGTGTCAAAAAGAGAAAAAAAAAAAATAGAGAAAAAAAAGTGTCAGAGTTATTAGAAAAGCAGGAGAGAGGACTATGCACAAGGGACAACACTCAATGCATATATGTTAGTGCTTAGATATAGTTTAGACTTTTGTTGTTCCTTTGAGATTAATAAAATCATCACTCTATGTGTTATATGTACATACACATGCAGAATCAGTCCACTACAATATGACAGACAGTGGTACAACAGTTCAGAAACATTAGATAACTCACGATATAATGATGCATGTATAGAGAACTCCAGGGCACAGGTAATTTTCCTTTGTGATCATACACTTTTTTCTCAGTAAGTTACATTTTTTTTTAATTCCCCCCCCCTCCTCCAGCAATGAACACTGTATCATCTGGTGATCAGTCTCTTTTCAGATGTGGTTGGTCTTCCTTCAGGAAAGACCATTATGAAAAGGGGGCTAGCATAGCGGTACCCCACTATAGACCAACAAGTCATATAGCCCAGACAAGCTTTCCTGCTCTGCAACCATTACTCTGTGCATGTGTTGCATATGCATAGATGCCCCTGAGAAGCATCACTACTCCTGTGTATGTACAGCAAAGATGCTCTGTGCAGGCAGTAGATCTAGCACTTTCATACACGACTGACTTTCCAGACGTGCAAAGTAAATTCAAATATTTCATGAAGTCCAGGACTTGCTTTATGGATTAGTAATAAATATACAGTGCATACACTGTATTGTCAACATTTAAAGAGTTAGTTTGACTTACTGCATACCTGAAATGCCCCTGACCTTGAAGCATGCCAGTAAGACATGCAGGAATTCTGGATAGAAAGACTACTATGTAGTTGCAAAAACATTTGGTACACCAGCCAAAATTTACTTAGAAATATTTATAGGATTGAAAAAGAAAACAAGCAGAGAAGACTTCAGACGTGGCACCTTGAAGTTTGACTCATGAAGTATACGGGAGATGAGGTAGACAGAACTTGGAAATTCATATGAGCAAGTCTGAGTTAGCAGCAAGGTGCTGTGACTTCTTGCAAGAACTCTTGTGCTGAGCAAACTCTAGCTCATACAGATTAGCTGGCTCAGGCATAGCCCAATGCTAATAATTTTTTTCTGAGCTAGGTAAGGAATAGGGATTTATGGAATAAAGAAAAGCAGCACAAGGGTGGAATTGTTGTGCAATTACTGCAGCACATTAGACTTTTAATATACTGAGTGGAAAGCTTCAGCTCTAATCCAGGCTGTCAATAGAGTGTGTATTATCACAGCATCAAACATCTGGGAAGATAGTGTGCTGTCCTGAAATTCAGCTGACTTCCTCTGGGATAACAAAGCCCTGACACTGTAGGGAAGCCCTATTTTGTTGACAAAAATAACCACCTTTGAGGGGACAGAAGAGACACAGATCCACACCCAGTGCAAAGCAGAGCAGCACTTTCATGTCAGTGGGTTTCCTAAGGCTCTGGCCACCCCCTCAGTGCAACCTTCATCATTACTTCTCTGTGCAAATTACAGTTATGGAAGGCAGAGGAAACAGCATGTACCTTTTATAATCAAAGATCTCAATAGTTAGAGAACATTGTGTAAAAGCCATTTCTTCGGTTCAGCAAGGACTAAGTGGCAACAAGGGAGAGGATGAAGCAGGGACAACGGCAATTAAAAGCAAAAGGGATTAGAAATATTCCCAAGTGCCTCAAAAGTAGCAAAAAGAGAAGACCACTTAATTCTAAGCCAGTATTAGCCTCTTTACGTGGAAAGTGAGTCTGGACATATAAATGGTAGTACTCAGTATTCCTTTGTTATTCACAGCATACAGCAGTGATGTGAATGCATAGAGGGAGGGGGATCACACACCACTTAACAGATAACAATTACCCCACATACACATAGGCACACGCACATTTATCTCGGACGCACACAAACAAGCCTGCTGGCACATATAATGAACTCCACAAACCCAATTTGTTTTCACTTCATTATTTTTGAATACATAGGGAGAGTTCTGGGAATGCATGATGTTGTTATGCCAAATTCTGCAGAAATAAAAGTTCTTTTGGTACAGACATAAGCCTTTATACCATTTTCATTCTAATTTTCTACTATAGCACTGCCAAACACCATTTAGCTTTGCTCAGAAAGTTGAAGCTTTTGTAGGCAAAGCCCCAGAATCACTTCTTTTTTTCTTTACTCCTGCGAGCAGCCGCATAAATCCCAGATGTTCTCTATTCTGCATGAAGTAAATATTGAAATTGTGCTAGGAGATATTTAAATAGAGCTGACAAAGATGTGAGCCTGAGATCCAAACTTGAAACAGTTCTATCAGCAATTGCCCACTCTGACAGTGCTGCATACCCGCTGTCTGCAATCAGTATAGAGTGCCATTTATCTTCCTAATCACCTTTCTTTCCAGTGACAAATATGATCAAGTTAAAGCTGAGGTCAAATGAAAGTACTAAACACCTTCAATATATCAGGAAAGTTACCCTCACTTTAAACATGAAGCTCAATATCTGGCAAGCTTGTGTGAGGCAGAGCATTTTGGGCAGGAGGTCTGTCAAAACAACAGCATGCAAATAACCAGATGCAAAAATCCTTGAGGTTTGCTGAAAGCTGGAGAAGATGATTCGCTCCACCTAAGCATCATCTGTGAGTGTAGCTATCAACAGATCGGACTCTGCCATGACACAAGAGGCACTTGTTACCATGACCATATATAACTAGTCTTTTAAAAGGAAACAGAGATGCAGTCTCATAGGTATGTGTAAAAGCTTTTACACAATTGTCATTGGTTAGAGCACCCTCAGTGGAAGCTAGCCTAGAGAGAACCTTCTTCCAGGTAAGAGGAAGAAGAGAGGATCCCCTCATGGCTGGGCCACCACAGGCTTGACCTCCTGCAAAGGTAGAATGAAGAGCAGTGTCCTGCCTTGAGGCAGCTGCCCAGACTTGGAGGCCTTCAGGAGAAAGAGATCTGTAGATGTTTCCCACCTTCATATGCTCACCACCTGGGTGCCAAGGGATGTACCTAAATCCTGAGGAAAGCTGTGAAGGCAGCTGTAGGGCATTCCTCAGTCTTTTGATTGTGGTTCACAACGGAGTGCAAAGGACTTAAAACACTCACATGCCAGTGACCTGGAGTTAGGTGACTAACTCCCTTCTTTCTTTTGGAAAGAACAAGGTTGTAGAAACTTTCCTTAGAAAAAGAAGAAGAAAGAAAGAGAAGAGAAAACAAAACAAAAACAAAGAAACAAAACCAACAAACAAAAACAACAAGAAAAAGCCCCCAACTTAATTCCCTTTCTGAGCATCTCAACCAGACGACAGAGTCACTTTAACTTGGAGCGAATAGGGTGGCTGTAGAAAATACAACTTCTACCACGTACAGCAAGCATGAACAGGCACAGAGGTATCTGAATGAAAGTTCAAATCTGAATTTTGTGCTAGGCAGTGTGAGTAGTCAGTAATTATTTATAGCTACAGGCCAGTGCCTTCTGAGCATAGGCGAAGCACTAAGCAAGCTACCTTTCACCATGAAAGAGGCTCTGGGAATATTTCAGGTGGTTATGGGAAGAATATCTGTTGAGGGGTCAGGGCTCAGGGCAGAAGACTGCCTGGTACAGTATGAATTATATTATTTTATTCTGCAACCCCAGAATGTTCTATTTCATCTGTCACAGAGGCTTTCAGTCAGTTCTTTAAGTACAGCCTGTATCTAAGTACATTTGTATTATTATACAAAGGAGAAATGGCTTTTACTTTCCCCAGATGAACTGCCTAAACTTACTGAATCCACAATATTGATTCTAAATTCTCAAAAACACAAAGAAACTTTATCAAAAGCAAGGGAAGAGCAGCCCCAAACTCAGCAAAGCATTTCAAAGACAAGAGGCACATTCATGTTCCAAGCAGGTCCCATGAGCACTTGGGTTGGGGTCTTTGCTATGTGTTCCACCACTCCTCTCCTCACCCTTCTCATGCTTCAGCACCTCTTCAAGGGCTTTTCAAAGCAGTTCCTACAAACCTTACATCAGTCTGAACTGACATCTTCTTTGATGTATTCATGGCTCCAATTTGTCATCAGTAGCATCCTTGGGGATCTTAGTAATGATTACAAATATCTGGAGGGTGAGTGTCAAGTAGGAGCAGACAGTCTCTTTCAGAGGTGCCTTGTGGTAGGACAAGGGGTAATGGTCACAAACTGGAACAGAGGAAGTTCCACCTCAAGATGAGGAGAAACTTCTTTACTGTGCGGGTGACAGAGCACTGGAACAGGCTGCCCAGAGAGGTTGTGGAGTCTCCTTCACCAAAGACTTTCAAAACCTGCCTGGATCTGTTCCTGTGTGGCCTGCCCTGGGTGATCCTGCTCTGGCAAGGGGGTTGGACTCGATGATCTCCAGTGGTCCTTTCCAACCTGTACCATTTTATGACTCAATGATTCTGCACAGCTACTCCCAAAAATGTTAGTCAAGAACTGCTAATCCTGCTAATCCTATTCCACTCACCTGAGGAAAAAAAATAAGGGATCTACTATTAAAACTTACACATATTTCTTTTGCTAAATCACCAAACACAAATATCCCACAGAGTGTGCACGCTGCACAATGTCAAAGAAGAGAAACTCCACCTGCTCTGAGTGCCCCCTTCTGTCCAAAATGCAGAGTATTCACTGTGATGTTGACTGCACAGAAAGCTGGTTTGCTTGCCCACCAAGTGAGGTTTAGCACATGAATTTGGTATATGTGTCTGAGGGCTGTACCCCTGGCATGGTCCTCAGCTACCCCAGCCTTCCAGCAGGTCACTTGCCATGGCCCAAGCAGCTGTGCAGCCCTGCCACATTCCATGCATGGCCACCGCATGGAATTTCTTCTCTCCAACATATGCAGTTCTATGGAGGAGATCAGACCAAAATTATTTTAGCCAAGAGTTATATTTCCATTATATTTCCAGTTTAGACTTGTTTCTCAATGCTTTCTAGGAAAGTGCTGGCAACACGTTTGTGTGGTATTCTGCCCCTGAGAATAAGCTAGTGGTAACACACTGCTGGGGCTGTCAGGAAAAAAGAAAGCCCTGACATACTGTGGACACTTGCCATGGTGCTCAGCATGCTGGAAAGACACATCTGAGTGAACAAATGTGAGGGGTTAGAAAGCAGCTCTGCCCCTGGGCTGCTCGGGGACTTGGTTTCCCAGTCCCATGTGCATTGCTCTGTCTGATTGCAAGTAGGACTTTCTCCACGTCTCTGCTGGGCAGCCCCACCAGCACACTGCAGTTCAGACAGTGAGGAGAAGCCACATTCCCATATGCAGGCACAGGTTTTGTCAATGAATTATCCCTTTCCCTAGATGCAAAGAAAGGCCAAAGGTACCCTGTTGTGTTACAGGGTAATATAAATGTTGGTTTTGGACTTTGGTGCTACAGTGCTCGTTTTCCAATTATAAAAGGCTCAATTGTTCATACAAGAATTCCTCGTTGACTAATTGGCAAAAACATATACACAGTTAAGTAGCACACTGTGTCCTACTTTGATGAAATGTGCTACCATTCCATCCTAATTAGAAATACTCATTTGCTCTTTTAATTGCATACCTTTGCATATTTACAGCAATTAATACATTGCAAAAGTGGAACATACTAAGTCAGTCTAATATTTGCATTTCTTCCAGTTAAGTCTGTCAAGGCATCAATTCCACATTAGGCTTTAATTACATGAGGAATGCAGAGCACCTGATGTCACGCTGGAACCCAGAACCATTTTCTTTGGGCTCCTCTACCTGGTCACTGACCAAAGTGGTGTTTTCCCCATAAAAATTGGCTAAAGCTCTACTTCTCCAGGAATTAATGCTATAACTGCATGCATTTTTCTACCTGGGTATTATGCCCTTGAAATACCGGTACAATCTTAATTACAGAAGTATGAAAAATACCATTATCATGAACTGCTTTCTGGTTTATGGCAATTATGCAAGTAATAAACCACATTCAGTAAATGTAACACTTCTTAGCAGTGCTCAAGTCTTCTGCATATATTTAGCAAGTTTGGAAGCTGTTTATTTTTGCTGCCTGAAAATGTTCTGCCACAATAAATATTCTAACTTTAAAATGGATAAACAGTTTATTTCTGAAACTTGCTTATTAAACAGGTTGAATTCTCAGTTGTTTCTGATTGGAGATGCTCTCTTTGTTTCTTTGAGACTATACCAGTTTACACCAGCTGGGATGTGGCTCACCTTATAATGTTACAGGATCATGTTTGATCTGGAAATTTAGGATGGTCCTTACTCCCTGAAGACTTTTTTAACCACCAAATGGAGGTAATTCATATATTTTGAAGAGTTCAGTGTACAAACACATACACATGCATGTACAGACACTCTGTTTTAAACTGTGATTTGAGTAGCACACCAGATAGGAGAAGAGAGTGTCTACATTCAACAAGCTCAACACAAGAAATAATTTATTTTTTCTTTTAAATATACCTCCATATACACTCACTGCTTTCCAAAACCTTACTAAATCCACTCCTGAGATGGTAACCTCAAGATTATTCACAGTCCTCATTTCTGAAAACAAAAAGGCTGCTGATATTCCTGTCTGACACACCTGGCTTTACACCTTATTCTGGATTAGGTGGTGGCATCTTACATGGTTGTACCAGGGCCGGCAGAGTTCATCTGCCTGAGTTGAGTTGAAAGCCCTTTCCTTGACACAGACTTTATTCTTTTTGGATTCAGAAAGAATAGTCCTTTACAGAATAGGTCCAGCTCACAGGATTTTTGGATGCTGTTCTGAGCATTAGGAAAATAAAGAGCATGGCAGGAGGAGGGAGCAAATATGGTACTACCAGCAGCAAGTTACTGAAATAGTGTTTCATATAGACTCTACCAACCTGCAGATAATTGATGCTTCATGGCAGTGGTGGGGAAGAGGGGATGAGAGCAAAGAGTAACCTGTTTATAGTTTTCCCAAGAATTTTGGATGGGAAGGTTATGTTGGAGCAGTCTTCACTGTGTGGGTGGACAAGACACTGGCCAAGCTGAAACCAGAGCTGCATCGCAAGAATGGGTTGAGATGCACATGCAGGTCTGTGTTGGCTGGATGTGGCCGAAGGATGATGGCTCCATTCCATGGCAGCATGCAGAGTCAACCTTTCCAACATTTCCTAATGCACATGTTGCTGGCTCTTAGATCAGTTGCTGCAGAGATTCCATTTTCTATTTATTTCACAGTAGAAAGCCAAGTCCAAGTTTCCTATGTCCTAAATCAAAATCATTGTCATTCTCTAAAAGCTATTTCTCACCCACTTCTCCACATTCACATAGCCATAAATGTTTTAGCCATAGTAACATCTTTAGTAATTCGGTAGAGAACGGGATTTGATTAGCAAACTCTTCAGCTGATGTATTTTGCAGATAACATTCAAAATATCAGTCTTAATGGGACAGAAGCAAATCTTGCACCACTCCCTCCACCTAGAGTGTCAACTCTGTCTTTTCAGATGTCTCTATGGCACCATACTTAAGTATGGAGTTATATTTTCAGGCATTCATTCATTCAAAAATAAGCCTGCCATTTGTAATAATACAAACAGCTGGTGAATGAAAGAGCTGTCTTATTCTTCATAAACAAAAATTCCAGATTTTAATGTCATGAGATAATAAACCCCTGGTTTTGTGGTTTTTTTTTTTCTTTCACTGTAGGGAAAATTTTAAGGATCTACAATTTGTAGGGATCTACAATTTCAAACTAAACAAGAAAATTATGTTTGAACTGCAACTTTCTGCCGTAACAATTTCAGATGTTCTCACAGAAAAAGGGGCGGAGAAGGCTACATGAAGATGAAAAGGAAACCTACCCCAGTGGTGAGCTTTCAGAAGCTGAGAATAGAAAGAAAACCTGACCAAAACTTGTTAGCAGAAACTGCAATGAACGTGTGTGTCTGGGGTAGGGGAGAAATGCAATATGAGAAGAGGAAATTTCAACTACAATAGAAAATGGTGCTAGATGTCCACTGGGAGATGGAATGATTTCCTCTGAGCTCATGGGAAATTGCTGTATGGATATCGAGCAATGGGTCATATCTTGTATTGAAACCACACAGATGCATACTGAGTTACATTCAGATAGGTATAGGGTTTCGTTTGTAAATAAATATCAGCAACTTTGATGACAGACCTGCTGCTACAGACCTGATCTTACACCAGAGACAAACGCCACCAACCTGGCTCTGCAGGTATCTGCATATTTCTGATGTGAAATAGTTTGAAAGTGTAAGGCCATTCAAAAGCAAAATTTAATTTAAAATTATGCCCTACAGGAAAGCATATATTAAGCATTTGATTCTTTTGCTGTGTCATAAATTACTAAATGTATTTTAAAAATTAGGATTTTTATTCTCCAGCAGTGACACAAAATGGATTTATGATGCTAGATACCAGCATTTCTAAGTGATCCCATTAAGATCAGAAGTGTGTAGCCATAAGGGCATGGTCAAGAATGGTCTTAGAAGCTACTGAAGGACAGCCTGGCACAAGCTTGAACATTTTATCTGGTCCACGAGAAACCACTGGTTTCTGAGAGTCTGCACTCGCCTCCATAAACATGCAGTGGGCAAACAACATCACCTATACCTTCATGGGTTTGGAGAGTTGGTGTGGATGACAGGGAAGGAAAGCATGTAGGAGAGGTTAAATTTGTTCATCTAAATAAATTTGCCTCCTCCCTCAGGCAAATGATTCATTTTCCTCTTAGTGTTCTCTGATCCCAGAGGTGACATCAGACAAACCTTGTGAGCATTTTTTTAGGCAGATGTTCTCTGCAGAACACACCAAAAAGCCTGAAACTGAAGATAGCAGAGGCCCACAAATGATGGTGGCACGTCTCTCGCAAGATGGGATAGTTAAGAAGACATACAGGTAGTTAAGAAGACAAAGATACTTCAGAAAACATAGTTAGAAAATTCCCCTCTTCAGTGTTATTCAAAACCAGTGTGTAACAATACAATTAGGGACACAATTTTGCAAATTTGTTGGAAATAGCTCTTTCCTAATGTGTGATTTCCTATCGATAAAGCAGTCCTAGCAAACCTGGAAAATCCTCCTACACATCGAACAACAAGGCTATGATTGACTGTCTGCACAGAAATGCGTTATAATGGGATTTGGCACCTCTGAGCTGGGAGGACACAGGGAGGCCAGCAATTGTTTGCATTTTTGGAGGGGTTATCGAACTTCAGAAGTGTTCAGCAGTGTGTTTCAATCAACAGCAGGAAAGTACAGCTATCTCCACTTTGAAGAAGTTTAATCTATGGCTACAATCCAAAAAGACTAAGTGTCCTCTGAATTCAAAGGCAGCCAATCTTCATAGACTTGAGAAGAGATTATCTAGAGATTATGTTGGTAATTAACTGAGGAAATGGAAAGTTGGTCTAAACCCTGTGGATCTGTCTCAAAGTGACATTGCTCTTTTCTTTCCATAAAGGATGAGAGTTGGAAGCTTGGACACGCTTTAAAGAAGAGCATGGTGCAACATGGGTAAAGCAACCAGGGGAGCCTGAATAGAGGTGTCTTTCTTTGCTACCTCCCTTCGCATTGTACTGGACAAGTGGGTGGTTGACAATAGATAATTTCTTTTGGAAAATTAAAATTAAAACTAGCAATTACCCACTAATACTCAACAATTATCATATCACTGTTAACATGTGTTACTGTCATCAGTAACATTTATTCTAACTAGTTTTTATTATACCATTAGTTTACTGCAATTATTCCCAATTAGACAGAGTGTGAGCACAAGCTTTTATACTGAGTAAAGCCCCTGTCACATTCCAGATGAGCTGAAGGACCCCTCTGCTGCAACCCTGTTAAATAGATAGACTTCATATTATATTACTCCAGAGACGTTTTCCAGACAAACACTTCATTCTTACAACATTATATTTTAACTCTTATTTGCATGGCAGGCCTTCCCAGTTCTCCTAAATCTTCAATTACTTAGTAACTATTTTTTTCTGTCTCATCTGATAACAGCATGGAGTGTAGCAAAAGACTGCTGCATAGTTAGACATGCAACAGCTCTGCTGCTTAGCATTTAGATGGTGCATCTGAAAGAGGACCAATGAACCAGATAGGCAGAGGGGAGGTGGACATGAGCCGTGACAGTTGGCTGGACAGAATGACCCCTCTAATTTCTTTCACTGTGATCCCTGCCAAAAACATTATCCCACTTCAGGCAGACAGAGTAAACGTGTCTGCTTTCCACAGATCTGCTCTAATCACTGCATCCCACTCTATGGACATTTCTCGGGCTTCAAGTCATCACTGTTTTGCAGAGTGAAGAACAGCTTGAGACAGCTACAACAGGGCAACAGAGCCCCATGCACCAGGCAAATCTCCCAGTGCAGACTGAGTTTGTAAAATAGACATGAACATTGACATCCCACCATTCATCTTCCCATAACCTCAGATGATTACCAAATCCCCAGTTCCCCTACCAGGAGCTTAGCCTCTTAACCCAGGATATTCATGGATGCCTGGGAAGTTTTGGAATCATTGCTCCATTTTAAAAGATCCTTTCACTCTTTCCCACATGAATTACTGCTATTTGCATTAGCGAATGCACTCTATGCCAAATTTCCCACAGGCTTCTTTTCAAATTAGCCATCTGCAGGCATGTGAAGCTTTACATGCACACAAAGTATATGAAAGGATACCCAAAGTACTGTCAAATCACATAGGTACTTATCCATCTCTTAACACATTGCATACACGCACCGGGCATTTCAGGTAAAAGCAGTGTGATTATAAAGGGCGGAATAACATCTGAGCAACCCCCGCATATGATGACACATTCCCGGACATCATTCTCCAGTCATCAGATTCAAGGCACTGATAGCCTTGAATAGGAGATTCAAGATAGGAAAAAGCTCTTAACTTGAAGTATTCTTCAATCTTTAACAAAAAGGTGGTGTTTTTCCATTATTTGCTCCTTAACAACAAAACGTTTCAGGTCTTTACTGCCTACTGCAGAGCGTTAATTTTTAATGGGAGAAGCTACACGCTGCTTGATTTCTTTAGCACACGAAGCAGCCAACCAATCGTACATCACCTATAACTCCAGAACAGCAGTTTCAGCAAGGAGTCTTTACAGCTCAGAGCATCCTTGAGGGCTAAAGATGTCAAGCAGTTTAAATACCAATGAAATCAAGACGACACCAGGCTCAGACACATTAGGTAAAAAGGACAGGAAAATGGAGACCTCTAAGGAGAACAAAAAACTTTGCTCTGCACTAAGAAAGAAGGACCCACTTAAGACAACTGTAAAGCACTTGCCTGGTGAAAGGGGGAGATGAATTAGCAGCACCAGTAACAAAGTATATAGCAAATTTTATGATGAAAAATGAGTGAAAAATGGGCTGGAGGGCATGTGAATCTTTCTCTCTCTCTGCCCTAAGGCAGAATTAACCGTTCCTGAGATGTTAGTGACGCTTGCCTAGCCTAGCTTGCCCAGTTTGAGGTCTGATGAAGGACAAACTACAATGACCCTACGCAATTTGTTCCAACACTTAACAATTAGAAAGTTTTTTCCAGTAATATTCCAGAGCACACAAACTCGGTGCAGCTGTGCCCACTGCCAATCTTGTAAAACTCTCAGACGTTCATGTAATGCAGGACTTATCACCCCTCAAAGCTAAAGCTCACTTGCTAAAAATGTTAGTTCACACTGCTTGCCGGACTGCCTTTGCATGGACCTCCTCCTGATCTATAAAGGCCCTTCCTTCATGGGGCACGGGCCCTTCTAAGAAGGAGCATGTGGCTCCAGCCCCGCAAGGACAGTGCAGAGGTATCTGCATCTCAATATCTCTGTCTGAAACTGAATGACCACCCTCAAAATGTATCAGATCACATTCAAGAGATCAAGATTTCTGTGGATAATCCAAGCTATATTGCTGCAAAGGCTTTTTTTTTTTTTTTTTAGAAGTAATTTTTAGCAGATTTTTCAAATTTCCAATGTGCTGCGCAGCAGGATTGAAAGTTAATATCCATTTAAGCCATTGCCAGAATAGGGATATTTCTGCTTTTGTATCTTTAAAAATATCTTCTGGAATGAAATCATGAATGCCAAGTTTCAAGGTTGAGTGAATTTTTATAGCAAAATTATAAATCCCTGAAAATGAAGGATAAAATGAAGAGTGTTCAATAAGCCTTAACTGAGACACTGCTATCAGATGTCCCTTTAATAATATTGATAGAAATGTATCTTCCCAAAGATCATCCTACCTGAGTACAGCATTCAGCACTGGCATTGTTCTGCTGGTGGTCAGTATTTAAAGGTAGAGTATTTGAAATACACTGGAGAGAGTATAAGACTGAGCAACAGTACAGTGGCTCTCCTACGGGCAGAAATATGATAAAACACAAGCAAGGACAGCAAATTTTCCCCTAGCCCACTTCCACACCATTGCTGTTGCTGCAAATTTAACACTGCCTTGGGGGACAAGTCTTTTCCTATCATTAACTGGGCGTTGAATGTTCTAGACAAGCAGGCATGGACCAGGTTCCCACAGCCTCAGTCTTCCAGCTCCCTCCTGAGGAACACCAGCAGTGTGGTGGTGCCTCCAGTCATGTGAGCACCTCTCTAGTCCTACCGTGGACACCTTAGGGTCTAATCAAATTGATGCTACAGTGAGAGAAGAGGGTACTAACACTGGTATTAAGCAGGTAAGCTTTGAGTAGCTCGCTGGGAAGAGAAGGGGAGTTTATCTCCGTGATGTGCAGTTTAATCTCTTTTAAATGACACTTGCCTAGAGGAAATGGTTAGTGCCAACCTGGATGTGCCAGTCCCAAATCATGAAAGATACATTTTGTAATTTCACATGCTGACTACAGGAGTGTTTATGTTGGCTTCAATCCACTTTCTCCCCCTAATTTACAGTGATGTAAATTCATTTTGTAATGACACCATCATGCTGGTACACACGTGTGCATTCCTGCACTTCAAAGGTAAGCAGCACCATAATACACTGATGACCAGTAGTAATGAAAAAGGACCACAGTATGACAGCAGCTGTAGCCTAAGTCAATCCTAGGGGGAAGCCATAATTTGGTAACTAAACAATGGCATCAATACATTTACTCCTAAACTGGCACGTGGTTCTTTGCTGCTACTCCACCTACAGTTATTTCAAACACTGGTCATTCCTTCAAGATACCTGGGAGTACCATCAGATGCTACACAACAACTACAGAACAGAGGTATTAGTTTGCTACCCCTATAACGTACCAAGAAGTCCTCCCTGCAGCAGGATTGACATTTAAATTTTTTTTTTTTTGGCACTTCTACTCATTTATTACTACTGTAGGCCAAACTATACTTTGTTCCACTGTCATGTTTCAGCTGCGCATGTTTAAGTAGACCCTCTTATAACATTTATTCACATTAGTTTTTCAGTATTCCCTCTTAAGTGATCTTCAGATCAGTCCTTCCCATTCTATGGAAAGGATATGCTTGTTTGAGAAAAAAAGCCCAAACTCTACCTTTTATTGGTGTGTCCCCATTTTTAGCCATAAGCAAAGGAAAGCCTATGCTGACAGCAGTGTAATATGCAAGATAGAACAACTTCAGCCAAGGCTCCTTAATGGAAACGGTAACTGCTATTGATTTCCTAAACACAGAGGTTGTGCCCTTCACCTCTATGACAAATCAGTTGGTAAAGACTTGGGACTCAAGGGAAACCCCTCAGTATGTAAACATGAACTTGTGGTTTACTATTAACACAGTAACAACTTCTATAGTGAAGTCTGGGAAAATACAAGAGTCATCTGCAGGTGGCAAAGATATTCACAGTAAAAAATAGATCACTAATATAAATGGTACTGAATTCAACAGGCAAAAGAAACAGCAAGCACGTAAGAATACTAAGGAACTGTGGTTGGCCTTTGAAGTACTGTTAAATTTATTTTCAAAATTTAAAAATAACCCCAACAAACAAAACAGATTACTTAGTTGTAGTATGAAACATACAGTGATTAAGAAAAATAACTGCTATTTATTTTCTGATAACAGTAAATTGCACTTAATGCAATTAAAATTAGTGTAAGAACTCAGTGTGACAAGGACAAACATCTTTATCATTAATGGCTGTCATGATAGAAGGGACAAATAATATTTTTCCAACCAATAAAATGAGGTTAAGAAGCTACTCTTTATTTGGTAATACGTTTTATGTTTTGAATATGAGGAATATCGCATTTATTAGTGGAGCAACTTGCCCCAGCAGACAGTTCCCTCATAACCAATGTTTTTACAGGGATTACTAAGGATGGGGGAAACAGACATGACAGGAGATGTTTGTGGCCTCTTCTCTCACTACTAATAGTAAAAGCAGCATAAATAAAACCACTCAATGGCCTTGTTGTACCAGTAGAAAGATCAGACAGCTTAGATGAATAACACTGAGGATAGAATAACTTGTTTTGTCCTTGAAACAAAAGCAACTTCCTTAGACCCCTTAAGTTAATAACGCTTTATTTTGTCCCCAGCTGTTAAGTTTATAGAAATTAAACGTCATGACTATTTGTCTTTTGCCAGCATGAATTTAAAAGTGCCTTTAAAAAATCTCATTATCATTGTGGGTTTTTTTCAAGCAGATTCAATACAAAACAGATTACATCCTGCCTGCACTAGTAAAGTGCACATAAATTTTTCACAAACCAATTTATCTTAAAAATTTGTCTTTCCTCATTTTGATTCTGGACACAGTGTACAGCAGAAAGGCACTTCAAGTATTTTTTAGATAACACAATTCTAGAGATGGGGATGCATTAGTATTTCTGGGGTCTTTCTGTTTTATAACATTACTTCCAGACCATCAGAAGGCACCTTTTATGAAGTGGAATGATCTCATATGAAACAAATATATTACCGTGAAATTTTAGTCTAATGTTCAACCTGAATTTTAAGATGAGAACTACAGGACTTATTCACAAGGTAACAGAAGAGGGTAAAAATAATCTCTTTAGACAAGGAAAGCTGGAAATATCCAACAAATAATCTGCAAGGGAGTGACACAGATCCTCTGCACAATCATTTGGGAAATCAGCAGTCCTGCAACAGCACAGCTGTGGAACCACCCCTGGTTCCCCACGCCAACACCAGCAATAGCCAACAGTACGGTTTACTCCATGAATAATCAGATCATTTCAGAGGTGCAAGCCATCATTTTTGAGACACTAAGAGAAAAGAGTGATCATAATTCTCAAGGAGAGCTTTCAAGAGTGATGGAAAGAGACACTAGATTTCCAGCTGGGTGGGCAAGTGTTTCTCTGGAGAGCAGCCCTTCCTCTGCAGAGATACTATTCAACAATGCTTGGGGACTGTCAGGAGATACTGATTGAACAAACACTTCCAGTGAAGAACTACACTATACTTGTAGCTGGCAGAGATATTTATAGCCAGTTTTGTTTGAATGGCCATAATATTTGAGGTACTAATTTTATTCTACTAGATAGCTCCTAAAAAAAAAATCAAGGCAAGGACACTTGAGCAGGAAAACTTCCACTGCCACTTCTCATGCAGCATTTCTCTCTCTCTACCACTGATGACAGCCTTTTCACAAGTACCACAGCCACTTTACAGAGAGAACATGACATGAGTATGTCATGACACAAGTGTAGAAAAAATGGAATAAAAGGTATCTTGCACGAGTCTGAATCACTGACATATCAAAATCCTGTTCTTTCATTTACTTTCCCTCCTGAATAAAGAAGCTTTTCACATACACATTCATAAAATGTTCACTAGTAATATATTTACAAGAAATAGAACTGTTGTCCCCTTTGAGTGAGGCAGGTGCTGTCTATGAACAGTTATCGAACAACTGGGCTTAGTAAAGGAGAAAGAAGAAATTTCTTAGATATTGGGGTGGATTCTAAATGTATCATGTTATTCTGGCATGTTTGCTAGTCTTGGAGCAGAAGTGGTCAGAAACAACAGTATGTCATCTTTTTTAAGAAGCTCAGACATTCTGGCAAGAAACAACCGTACTCAGAAAGCAACGTGCACAGGAAACAGTTCTTCACCAACAGTAGGCTCCTGCTGCAGTACTACAACTATGACATTTCTGCTTCTGCTTGAACATTTACTCCTATACTAGGAAAAATAATTTGGTAACCTGGGGATAACAGAATAACCCATGATATATTCAGAACAAAGCTGTTGATCAGACTTTTCTGTTTTGGCCAGGGTGCTTAGTTGGCCAACAAGTAGAGATTCCCTTAGTATAAAGAAAGATAAGTCCTTGTGCTCTTCAGTAAGAGTTTCCAGAAAAGAAGATGAAAACTCCATCTAAGCATGGCTGAAATTGCTGCCCTGGGGAAAAATTCCTGCACATTCCCTTCCGTCCAGCAGACAGGGAGTGATAGTGACATTAGGGTCCTTCAAGAAAGCCTTCAGGGATACACCAGAGAAAACTTCCTATTTTCTTTTCCACATTAATTTGCATTAAGCTGACATTTTTCATGATGGACATTTTCAGATTTGTAGAGAAAGATATTTTCCTTTGGAAAGTTATTTGCCAGAAAATTCCTAGTACCTCGATTATTTCAGATTCCTCCTTTATCATTGGTAGGGCTGCCTTTCAAAATGCAGGCATGAGAAGACACTTAGGACATCTCTGCAGGGACACAGCCTTTAATATTACATTCCTAGGCATTATAACTTTTCTTCAGAAAACAAAAAGTTGGAAAGAGTGGATGTAAATTTCAACCTCAGGATGCTAACCTTTCTTTATTTCCAAAGGGCTGGTGGGACACTGGTTAGAGGCAACCAAAAGGCAAAGCAGTTCCTTATACCTTCTTCGCAAACTGGATGCATGTAGTCACCTCCAGTAATGTTTTGGTGAGCATTGACTCTTCTGCATTTGCTGCATGCTAAACTGGGAGCAAACATCCCACGATGGGCCCTGGGAGGCCACCTGACTCAGAAACGCATCTCTGAATCACAATCACCTACTCCCCGTGGGAAGGAAAGGGTACTGATTTACCGCTGGCCTATAACAGGACTAAGTTATTACCTCCCCTCACGCAGGTGCTGGCTCAGCTATTTTGACCCAGCGAGTGGGAGGACTGAGCCAAGGTGTTACCCAGCCCTGGGAGCTGCCCACCATCTCCTGGTCTGCTCACTGGTAGTGGAAGTTTAAGCAAGCTGCAGAATAGAGGATGGTTTATATACTCTCCTCCTACCTTCTCTAGACAGATGAAGCCACAAACCAATTAAACTACAAACTATCCCACGCTTATTTTCAAATTAAAGCTGTGTTTAATACACAGCTATTGTGTGCTTCATACTGCAAGTTCTGCTCTGACAGCCTTTTGGAAATCATCAATGGATAGCAGGAAGCTGAAAGTTAGCAAAAGGTGCATCTTCTAGCACCCTGAAATTGCCCATATAGTTAAGAAAGATAAAATTATTTTATTTTTGCACCTCTTGGCCTCTATTCATGCCAAAAATAATCATAGTTCTGTCCTCATTCATGACAAACTGAGTTTTGGGCAACTACCCTTGATACTTATTGCAGGAAACCAAACACTGAATTACCCATATTGTGTAATGAGCAGTTCTGTGGTCTGGGTAAACCTACATCACTGAAGTGTTTGAGTGGAGTTCAGCAATAAAAGACCTGAGATATAGGAGTAAATGTTCAATGTAGCAAGAACCAATTATACAAACAAGCATTAAGGTTATAAACTAAAGTTCATTAGTTTAGTGTGCTTAGAAACCAACAGCAAAAAGCAAGTGACAGTGCTATGTAGCAAGGGCAACAATGAGCATAAAGAGTAGTGTTTTAAATGGTAGCAAACTCCAGAAATAGGTACTTTTTTTCTGAGCCAAGAAAACTCAATTTCCACTTGGCACAAAAGAATCAATTAGATACGGCACTTACTGGTCAACTGAGACCTGGATACACCTCTTCTCTCTTCTAACACTTCAAACTGTGTACAAATCAATGATCAAAGCAAACAGAATCATACAGGTTTGTGAGTTTGTCATAAAGCCGTTAATTTCTGAAGTTTGTTGCTGTGTGGAACTTTCTTATAAAAACAGAGAGAGGTGCTGTCATAACTAGTGTCCATTGCTTGACAGAGGGGAAGGGAGTAGAAAATCAATAGGTTTGCAAACTCAAAACTAATTGAGCCATTCCCCAACACTGCAAGACTTGTAGCAAGAGAAGGAACCATTTAATTACTGAGATATTTTACCTCTAATCTAGATATCTATGTGGCTCAGAAGAACACCTCATTTAAAGAAAACTTCAAATTATGTGTATGGGCAGAGTTAAGAGCTAAATCTTGTTCCATTACACAGTGAAGTAAGATGTCAGTAGTGCAAAGAACTTCTCCAAAGATCAGTGAAAGCCAAGTTTTAGAGTCTAAGGAAGTCTGAGTCTAAGGAAGAAAATGACCCAAACTGGCTTAAGTGCAAGGCCTGGTAGAGGAGCAAACACGTGGGATTTGGGCACCTTATTATCCTTACAAATCCCATTACTATGCAGAAAGAGAGCTTTAAAATGACTCAACCTACACATTAATTTAATGGAATTATGATTTAGCTATTCTACACTGCCTTGGAAAGAATAGCTTGAACAAAGTATTGCAAAATGTACCTATTGTTAATATTTTTCTGCATTTCAGTTGTTCTTTAATACGTCATTTCAATACAGTCAGTAGAATAGAATCATAAAACAGCCGAGTTGCCATATTAACTCAAATATTTGAACAGTATTCCACTAGTGAATAGTACCCTCCTTAATCTGGTGTACAATAAATTCCCATCCACCTTTCCTCATCTCCCCGTCCCAACCCCAACAATGGCAGTTCCTTTTCCTTTTTTCTTTACTTTCTCCTTGAGTTTTTCTGCAATGCTCTTAATGAATGTACAAAGAAATAAGAAACATGCAATTAACTCTTTTATCTGTTTTTAGACTCTGGCATAAGAAGAACATGAATACTTTGATTGTTCCTGTGCAAATGTTCCCACTGTTGGACCCTCCAACACTTGCACAGATGTCAGGACAGATATAATCAGATTATTAATTCCAGCAGCTCTGGTGTTTTTGGAAGTTATTTAGAATATTAATCCTTAATTCCTTCTAATTGTATGCATCTGTCCTGATATCTGCCATTGGAAGAGTCTGTGTGTCCTTATGCAAGTCTTGTTATTCAGACTCCAATTCTTCTTCTTGCTTGCCATTTTCCTAGATGGAGACTCTATCTGTAAAAGTACCTCCAGAAGTGGAGGTGTGATGCTTGGTGGTACTTAATATCCTAGATATTCTGAAGAATATTTAATTTGCTCTTACAAAAACCATCACTGCAGTTAAATGGTGCCAAAGCACAAAGTATATCATCCGAGTGATGAGATTAGTCCATTTGGTGACAAATATTGCAACTGCAAAAGCATCTATCACAGAATCTCATGATAAGGCCAGAAAGCATTTCGCAGCATAATGTCATCGTACTCAGATCACAGAAACTTCTGAAAGACTGAATTAACACCCCTCCTCCCCAACCTGCAACAAAATTTTACACATCCTTGAAAATGTCACGATGTATGGAAAGAATTCTCTCTATTTTTGTCCCAGGACCTACATGTCAGGGCAGAGGACCAACTTTATGTGAGGCAGAGTGTGTATTCTAATAGCTAGGACTGGGAAATTTTTCCTAACAGAAAATATTTCACTGAAAAAGAAATACAGAAGTTAATGTTGTTTCCAGGAAAGATTCTAAGCCAACCAACAGATTCCTCAAGGAAAAGAGGCTTTTTCTCAAGGAATACAATACCTTTGATCCAGGGATGTGAACTAAACCATTTATAATTTATGGTAAGCAACTCTACATCTTGCTCTGACTCAATAATTTTATTCTGTTGAGCTACTGTGCAATTTAACTTCAGTGGTGTGGTTTCTTTCATACATGTAATGTGCTTGACTGGGGACAATCCTTGGAGGTAGGGTAGAGAGAAAAAGGAAAACTTAAAATCTTTGAGGAGAAAGTAGCAATGGGAGGAAGGTACCTGACTATTGTACTTCATCAGAGACAAGAGGTAGCCAACACAGAGAGCAGGAACAGGCAGAGACCAACACCGAGCAGAGAGCAGAGTATGTCTCCTGTGCTGATGGAAAGGTTTGAGTTTCCCCTAAGCAGCTTGCAGATAATGGGCTCATCACTCTCCTCTGTGTTCTCCCATACAGAGCAGTCACGGAGCAATGTTCCCAGGGATGCAGGCAGTAGCTGAAGCTCTCTGTGTTGCCTTCTTTTCCATCTTTATCCTGTGCAGCAAAGTTATGACATTTCCCTGTAGAACCAGAGTTTACCCCAGACCTACTGAAGCCATAGGCTTCTACTGTAACACCATTTTTTTCCCGCCATAACAGCAGGCAAGATGAGACAAGCTGAAAGAAGGGAAAAAAGGAAATCTGGGGTATGACCTGTATGATTGGATTCTCAGTGCTCTACCTGTACACTCTTCAAAACACACTGAATCTAGGAGTAGTTATATGGCTAATAAAACTACTTGATTTTTGTTTTAATAATAAAAATGATAGGAATATCTAGAAGCAGAAGATAAGGAACAGGCTGTGCAAATGAAACAGCTATTTGTGCAAAATGTGTTTTTTTAACACCTATTTTAAAAACATGTTCCCAAAACTGAAGATAACTCCTCCAAGAAATTGGACTTGAAGATGAAAGGTAAAGCTACTGCATTTGGGCAGAGCTGAACAACATCCATCACCACTCAAGCATGGAAATACAGAGTAAGGGCTTCAGCAGCTCGCATTCCTGAAATCAGTTATCTAATGATTTATCTTTGCCACAATAACTGTTGCAAAAATCAATTCTACAGCTTTCCTCCAGTTTTGGGCTTTGCATGGAAAAACAATTATTTAAATTAATTATTTATCAAGTACATTCAGAAAGTTAAAATACAGCATCTAGATACACTGTTTATTTATTTCACAATCCTTTTTAATATCACAATCTCAGATATGCAGATATGTGATTAAAACTAAACAGTTGTAAGAAATGCCAATATAAATAGCAGACAATGAAATACAGCTTTTCAGTTCATTAATATTTGTATCTTAGGTGACTGCAGGTGTACTTTAATGAATTACATGACTAGTAAAATACAATTAAATGCAGCTGCATATGTTTACAAAACTGCAGAACCAAATTACAGGTATCACTAGCACCCATAATTCATCCATAATTGACAATTTTCATATTACTGGAATAAGGAATCAAGTCATGCAGATGATTACTGCATTTGCCTTTGAGCACTGGAGACCTAGGTTCATTTCCTATGCAGCACCACAAATGAAACAAATTACATGCTTTCAGGTTAAGATAGACCTGAAAGCAAAAGCACCCCTGAATGACAGCCAAAAAACTCAAATCATTCAGGTTCTATTTAACTGTCAATAAAAGTTCATGAATGGCTTGACAGTTGACATAACTTAAACATGTTGTTAATAAAGTATTCTTCTTTACAGAAGAATCATGATGTCGCTGCTGTAGAACTGGGTTCTGACCCAAGTTAAGCAGTGGATGCATTTCTGGCTTCAAGGAGATGACAAGGACATAATGGAAATCAGAATTTGTGCTAAAGATTTTGGTTTTCTTCGGTCTCCTCTTTTACATGCTGATCTCTTTTTGTGGCAGGATCTTTTCTATTGTGGTAACTCCGGTCGACATTTAATTTTAATTTCACCCACAGACCTCTTTAGGGCCTCACACAGCGTGTGTTACTTGGACTTTGACTGGAGAATCTCCTAAGAAGTCTGCTCTATCTGCAGGAGTTTAGACTGGATGATGCCTTCCAATTGACAAGAGCCCATAGTTCAACTCCTTGTTTCTCTAATTGTTTGTAACACCCCCTATAGCAATATATTACCAGGGCTACATCTTATCCAGTCAACAGCATGCTGGATACAAGGATCGGGGACAGCTAGATCCCAGTATTGATCACTTTATCTGTATGAAGAGTTCCTGGGGAGAAAATATCTCTGTGTTCATGCTGGTATTGAGTGTTCAGTGTAGAACAGTGTTCGCTTTTGGAGACAAACGCAGGCAGACCTCCTGCAACCCCCCATGGACTGTACCCCCCTCACGCTGCACACTTCTAACAGCCAGAGAATGAGATGCACAGAGACAACCTCTGCTAAGGCAAAATTTTGGGTGATGGCATCAAGAAAGTGCCTAGGAGCTCAAAGTCTTTGTAGAAAGACTCCCAAAAAGCATGGACTAGGAAGGCTAACTTGACTTTGTTACATGGTTGTGTGTTTCTAGAGCTCTGTAGTATTGCAAAGACACCACAAATGTCCCTAACTTCACATGGGAGGCAGGAGGGCAGAGATTAGTTCATTACATTGAAGACAGAAAAAAAAAATCTAATATGCAAGAAAACCTGTTAACTGAATAAATCTGCTATGTCTTGTCTTAGATTGATTCTACTGTGCACAGACATACAAGCCCTTCTGACAAATGTCTGATCAAGAAAAAAGACTAGTTAAAGGGACACCACTGATGCCGAAGTAAAAATATAGTTTCTTCTCTTTCTTAATTACACACATCCATTGTAGGAAGTACTTTTGATATGTTAAAAAAATAATTAAAAGCAGCAGTCTCTGTAACTGGTTTCATTTTGCTTTAAAATGGTTGATAGGCAGTTCACATTTTTAAAAGCACAAACTATTTTGTGTAAATCAAAAAAGAGAATAGAATTAATTTCAAATGTTTCTCGGTGGCACACTGGCTGATCTTATCTTTTTATTACACTCAGTAGTTTTATTCAAATCCTCCAAAGTATTTCAGCAACAAGTCCCAACAGATTTTGGCGAGAAGCAGGTGCCTAAAATAGACTAGATGTTGGTGACAGGATCTGAGGCTTCCAGGTCTGTCATCTTTTCAGAGACAGTTTTCAGGGTGTTGGGTCAAGGGCAAGGTTGTTTCCTACTTAACACAGTGATGACTTTCCCTGAAGCAGTAACACAGGAGTGCTTTCTGTAGGGATTGGGGAGCACTGGTAAAGCCTCACAGAGGAGCAGTGTGATGCCTGCATACCTTCATACACAGACCCTTCTCCTCAGGTGTAGTGTTAGGCCACATTCAATATCCAACCTGCTGCCTGCCTACCCTCCTGACAGCTCATGCCTAGGCCAGCTCCATGCTGGCACTCTCAGCTGAGGAACTCAGAGCATGATCTCTGTGATACCATGCCTAAAAGTCAGGCTCAGAAACCTCTTTTTATGCCCTCTACCCTGCAGTAGTGACTTGGGGCTTTTTAAAGAAGGAAGAACTCTTGAGTGGAGATCTTGCTCAGGGGCAGTATGATAACTGCAGGTACCATACAGGCAGTAACCACTGCAATCAATACAGCTGCTCTGGGTCCATTACTCTTAAGTTTTCATAAAGCTAGGGGTCCACACGCTCAGAGGGATGAAGGAAGGGAGGAAGGATAAAGGAAAGAATAAAAAAAGGACACAAATTAAGAAAAGAGGTAGTGACACCTGAGATGACAATAAGCTACCGCATGTAAGCTATGTCTTCCAACTAGGGACTTGACTACCAATTTATCCTTCAGGAAATCCTTGACTTCACAAAAAAGAGCTGTTCATTTTACAACTCTCAGCATTTATCTTACCAACTGGAAAATTTTAGCTGGCTGCACTGTGTTCAGGAACAGTATCTAGAAAACCACTGCTATGATTTCCCTCTGCAAAATTATTGTGGGTGAGATGTAGCAAGCCTAAATTTCCAAAGACAAAGATAAAAGACAATTTCCTGAGATCATCTGTTTGAAAGTCTTTTTGCTGGATTTAAACTATGTTATCAGTAGGATTTTATTTTAAAAGAACGGAAGAACAATTTTGCAAATTTATACTGACAAGTAGGTGTTTGTTATCACTTATATTTTGTAAAATGCCATAGCTTTATTTTTGGTTGGTTTATGCGTTCTATTACTGAAAGAAGTCATGGCCACCTCTCTACATAAGCAAATGATCTCTTCTGCTTTGTAGGTGAGGAACCTGAGATCATGAAATGCCAGCTCCCGTATAAAGGTGTTCAGCTCCTTTGGCTCTGTTGTTTCTTGTTAGAATTTGAGAGTAGGAATGAATGAATAATGTTACAGGCTGAGGAACCTGCAACTGTCAGCATAAGGTAATGGGAGAGCTTTCATGCTGTTAAAGCCTATTGTGCTCATTTGGTACCTGAGTATGCCCCACTGATTCTGACCACAGAACAAGCAAGGATACTGTAACATTCTTAGCAGCAAAAATTGTTTTTCAGTCTATGGAGACATGGAAAGGATATTTTTCCAGTCTAATACATCTCCAAACACCTTCTACCTGGACAGTCACCCTGGGTCATCAGTTAAGAACTTTTTGAAGATTAGGAGAACGAAAAAATGACAACTGGGTAGGAAGAAGCCCACCATGATCCAAAATGTCACCATCTTTGACAACATAAACTCGAGAACACATTGTCATTTCTGCAGAGTCATTCCTCTAGAGGACATATGCGCCACATGGGAGCCTGGTACATATCACATACACAGACTTCCTCTGAGGTTAGATTTAGTGTTCCCCTTGACCCCCACAGATCAGTTAGGTTTTCTAGTGACTTGCAGTGAATAAGGAGAGTCCAGATCTAAGCCTTGTGTGGACACACAGAAAGGAACTTTGTGGGGATGTTGCCCCAGAAGATCCACATGAGCATTTTAAGACTTGGTGAGGACATGATTGAAAGTTATTGTGAGCCTCTATCCACACAATCCTCCCACTCCTCTGCCCCCTAAAGAAAGACGGAATCGCAATACATCCCAGCCTTACCAGGAGCTACTTATATCCTGTAGTAGGAGGCTTCACCAGCTTCGCTTAGTTTCTAAGTGATATAACACAAATCTGTCACCACAGATGGTCTAGCTGATAGCATCTGTGGCTGAAGTGCCGAGAAAGGAAGCCATACTTCTTACCACTGTGTATAAAAAGAAAACTCTCCTGCAGTAATATTTCACCGCTGACAGCATAGCATCTTGGTTAAAAAAAGAAACACTCATGTATCCTAATATTCTGCCTTCCTAAATAATAAAATCAATCTCTATGTTAGCAGCCTGTCTAGTCAATATTTCCGCTATAAAGCTAACTTATAATCTATTTCTATGTCCAGGATAATGTTTAATGGGAAGATAATCAACACATTACAGAGCTCTGATTTTCTATATGTTACAAAGATTCCTCTGTCTTCATTAACTAAAAAGAAGGCAGCTTGCAGGACTATTTTTCAACTCTGACTTCACAGCATACACTATTCCTTTTGCTATTAATTTTGTAAAGGTTTAAGTTGCATGCACAGATACATGTGGAATTTGCCTCATGGATTTCTCCTCCATATCTCTAATCTTAGCCATGTAATTTAGCCCACATCCGTGACTACATTGCCTGCTAATATACTGCTCTGAGATTTATTTCAACATACCAATGTAATGGTATACCTTCCTCAGCATGCTCAAATGGTCATTTTTAGGAAGGAAGGAAGGAAGTCAGTCCCTCAAGTTATCAAAACCTTGGTTTTTTTCATTTTCACTAAGTGTGGAATGCCTCTTCACCAATTAATTTTACCCAAGCCCTAGGAGTATCTGAGCATTGTTCTTGGTCAGTAAAAGCTTCTTTGGAGGTAAAAATGTCTCAGTGTAAAAGTCCATCATCTCATATCCTTTCAAAGATACAAGCAAAGGCTTTTTCCCTCAGAAAAATTGCTGAAGAGTAAATTCAGCATGATCAGAAACTCCAGCCCAGCAAGTAAAATTTCTTTACTGGATGTTACATATACATTTATAACTCAAATGCATGAGACTGCAAGATAAATGTCATGATTCTTTTCACATTCTAATACTTAAAAATTAGGATCAGTTTTAACTGCTTAATAGTGACAGAATTTCACTTATGTGCTACCTAAATCTGAGCATAGGATACAAATATAACAAAAGATACACAGCCAATAGACTTTGCAGTTACATTATGATGGAGATTAAACAAAAATATCTTGAGAAAAACATTAAGCTCATGTATTTTCCATAGCCAGAAATGTAATTTGACAGGAGCGTGTGTTACGTTTACCACATTCAACAGGCATTTCTAAGATTAGAGGATATTAACACGTACAAAGCCCTGCTTTCACTTTTTTTTTTTGTTGCTGTTGTTAAAGGCTGAATATTGTAAGCTGGACTCCTGATAAATAAGTTTTTCCCATTTAGTCTGATGTCCTGGTGTCATTAATTTGTAATAAGAGCTAGGATTCTCTGATCTGAGATGTAATACTTGGTTCGCTAGATGTTGATTGTGACAGCATGATGACGCAGCATGGTACAAAATCAGTTCTAGGCATCTTGTTTATATCATCTCTTGGTAGCTGAACAAATGACAGAAATGAACTTGCTGTATTATCTTAAATAATATCACCTTTTAAGTAGCTGTATGTTTCAGATACGGACATCTTTAAGGGACAAGAAGGGAAAACTAAACTACAGAACTCTATAGAACAGGTGGTGTACATTGTCATCTGATAGCAAGGTAGGGATGACAAACTTTCCTCTTTTGGCCTCCAACCATGGTAATTATACCCTGTTCTTCTCCCTTGTGCCCTGTCTCTTGTTTTGACACAATCAGTTCTTCACCATTTGGATAGGCATATCCTGAGGTCAGCTGAAATCAGGAAGTATAATTTCTGTAGGATCTGAGATCTAGTTTGCATGGAAAAGGTTTTGACTAGAAGGATTTATGTCAGGAAAGTTGTCGAAGGTCTCCAAAAATATTCTTTCGTAATCAATAATGACACAAAATGACTAAGAAGAATGGTAAAGTTGCAAAGTCAAGTGCTTAGAAAGCAGGATCCAATGTGCTGTCAGGTCTAGTGGTACAACATTAATCCTGGGTACAACCTGTACATAACTCCATGCCCTTGATCCGCAGGACCCTGCCCAAATCATTGTGTAGCTCAGCCAGCAATGCAGATCATGCAACGTTTGTTCTCCCCTTCAGCATTCAACATGTGGTCCCTCCGCTTTACTCTGCTCAAAATCTAAATCTAGTGATAAATGAAACAATAAACTTGCTGAATTCCCCAGCAAAGAATACTTCATTCACTATCCTACTTACACAAGCAAAGAGATGGGTGTCCTGAGGAAAATAGAAGCACGGAAGGAACCCTGCCTCAGGGAGAAAAGCAAGCTCAGGAGACTCATGGAGAAGATGTCACTTTGCCTAAAATCTGCATGGGACGGATGAATGGGATAAATGGATGTTTTAAGACCTAGCTGTAATAAAACCCAACAGCATCAATCATTTTATGGCTGCTGGAAAAAGGAATTTTTCTCTGCCTGGGGGAAACTGATCCTGACTGAAATGCATCGCTCATGGAAACGCTGCACTATCAGCAGAGGTGTTCCATGGACCACAGCAAGGACCACACCTACTGTCCCAGCTTTCTCTGGTGGGCCATAAGATACCAGTAAGCATTTCAGTTTGGTATGTGGAATGACAGTAAGCCATAAAATGTAGAGGTTATGTTTGTTTAAAAGTGGGGGTTTATTATTATTATTATTGAAAGTTTAGTACTAAAGGTAACATTGCAGAGAATCTTCTGTAATTTTTGGCTTGTTGGCCAAGAGGCTGGTGCAACCAGTGATCAAGGGTACGAAATTACATCCATTTTTACCCATTAAGTATGAATTCACTAATCAGAGAGTACTTGGAGAATTTAGATACTTCTCATTTAAATAGAATGGTCCAAAATTGCTGTGATAAATATAAGCTATTGTTTATTTTTCATTCCCCCTCTCAAGTGATATCTATAATATTCAGCAGGAAGCCAGGGCTATTTGTTTTTCAAAGATAACTCTTTGGAATTAATTGCTGTGGTAATAAGCTATGTGACAAAACAGGTATTATAGAACTGAGGGCAACAAGAAATTGTCTCACAGCTCTTAAGAGTCAAATTATTCTCTCAACCTAACAGCATACAATTTAACCACTACAACAGCCAAGATGTAATAATAATAAAAAATAATAAAATCCTAGATTTTCTCACTGCTCATTATTTCCTTTTTTTTAATGTTTGTTTGGTTTGGGTTTTGAGGTTTTTTTTTTTTAAATTGTTGACTTTTTTTTTAATGCCAACAAAAGACAAACAAATTGGCGTTGTAACTGATCAAGCCAAATATATATAATGAAAACTGAATGGATGCATCCTGCTTAAGATTCTGTTAGAATTTGTTTCATCTGATGGTGCCATATCAAACATGACAGCTGCTCTTCAGTGCCTGAAATCCAGCCCACCTGAGGTACTGCTGCTATACATAGTGAGTTTGAGTGTTGTTTTGGTGACAGAACTGGCAGAAAGTAATGTTAATTATCCACTGTAATGTTAATTATTAAGCTCTTTCCAAGGATGTCAGAGCTAAGACGGCATCTGCAAAATGGCTGTCAACATTCTGACTGAAAAATACTAGTTCAGCTTTATTAACCACTCACTCTACTTCGATTGTCAGAAACCAGCAGAAGGCAATGCTTTATAGGGTACTGGGAAACTTACAGATGCTGCCTGATGAGCCCTCTTTTAGAGGAGCCCTCTTTTTGACACTGAGAGTTGCAGAGAAAAGGAGAAAACTGAGCAGCACCTGCTGACACACATGACTATTGTGGCTCAGGGTACAGTGATAAATCAGGTTAAATGAGAAAGCTGGTTTATTATGTTCTCATCCTCCAGCAAACTCTTCCCACCTTCTGCCACAGTTTGTTGCCATCTTAGTTCTGCAGATAAAACTCTTTATTGGGTCATAATATAGACTGGATCTCTAAAAGCAATGTGCATTGCAGGGAGGATGAGAGCAGCATATAACCAGAAGTGTGAACAGCTACAGAAGGCAAAACTCGGGGCCAGTGTCAGTCATCCCGGATTTGCTAAAAAACAGATAAAAATCATCAGCATTTGATGACCTTCACAAGAAAGAGCAGTGATTTTAAAATTAGACATAACCTGCAAAAACTTTCAGAGGCAATGTTAAAAATGACAAAATAGCTCTCACCTGGGATATAGTCCTGCCGAAACCAATTAGATAACATCTTTTGTATGCCATATTACGTGGGTTTTCAGGTGGAACAAATGTAACATGGCCTTATATATGAATTTAGAAAAGCAATGTGTGAAAGCCTGCCAGCAAAACTGTCAGTCAGCAGTGGTTTAAAAATCATGTCACTGGGACAGGTAAACTTATCTGCCAGAGTTTCCATATTCATGTGTTCAGCAGAAAGGAGAAGGACCCACTTTACCCTATTAGCCTTTAAAATGTGGCACAGCATGAGGAACTGAACACAAAATACCACGTTCAGCATACAACAGTAACCCCACATTTAGAAATGAATCATGGAGGAAGATCTTCCAAAGGGACATATTATTTCAGAAGATGGTGACCTCCAAAAATAAAATAAAAAAACAAAAACCCCACACTAAAAAGAGAATACTATTTCTTATGAAACCCTTGCTCTTGGAGTTCTGTTACAAAGCACAGTTTCCATACTATAATGAAAACAGAAAATTAAAGTCTAAAATAATGGGATGTTTATGCTGACTGTTGTATTGCTGACAAAAGATGTGTTTTCTTTTCTCTGGAAAAAAAACCCCAGAAAAGTCCCTTTTTGAAAGAGTACAACTGCACTTGGAGGCATCACCAATCACCTGTGAGATAAGTCCAAGAAGAAAGAGAATATTTAGCCACAGAATATTTTCCTCTCTTTACTTTGTTAGTAAGGGGGGGGGGGTGGGGGCAACACAAGGCAAGCAGCTAACGGCCCCGGCGCGTCCGCCAAGCTACCTG
>JAAGNO010002177.1:31487-95767 GCA_033439905.1 Ceryle rudis
CGCTGCTACTCGGTTCGAACCATAGAAGCGAGCGAGTCATGTACGTCGCGGGCGGGGGTGGCGCGGCACCAGCAAAACAAAGCAAGCAGCTAACAGTGCCTGACCTTCAGCCAAGCTACCTGACAAGAGTGGCATTGTGAAGACAGGAGAAGCAGGACAATTAATTGCCAGATTGAAAGCAGAGTGTGTCTGAAAAAAAGGCGGAAGAAGAAAGTTTGTGTTAAGGAACTGTCAGGGTGGATGTGGGATGATTGATCAAGTCAGCGTCATAATGTCTCAGAGGCTCAGGAAGGGGACATGGAAAGACAAGGTAGTGAATTTATTTTTAACTGTATATGCTCCCCCTCCCCTCCCAGGGCAGAGAAAAAGTGGGGATGCAACTGGAAGAAAGGACATTTTTGACCAAATCCCATATGCTTTTAGTTGTGTCCGATTCTTTACCCATCTCTCTTTTTAGGGTGAAAAGAACTTAAAACATACAGCCTAATAAGTCTTTTTTTTTAAAATAGGTGAAGATACAAGACTTATTTGAAGCAGTTGCCATGGAGAAGCTGTTCAACTGAAGAATAATTACTAGGGCAAAATCACATACAATATGGGGATTGATCCTTCAGCTTTTACCCATGCAAAACTCCCACTGAAGTCAACTTGTTATCACACATTTTTAGCAAGCCAGGAAAAGAAAAAGAACTCATACTTTACTCCTACTAAAAGAGGAAAAAAAAAAAGAAAATAATTGGTTTGTGTAACACAGCAGACAGGATAGATTTTTTCAGGGAAAGTCTTTTTTCCTGGAGAAGACTCTTCGAGCCACCTTGTAGCACAGGCAGGATGTTTTCATGCTCAGGATCAAATTAGCTAATTAATGAGTAGAAATTTTCAAGTGCATAGTACACTCTTTTCCATACTACTAAAATACTGCAGAATGTGTACCTAAACCAAAATGAGGTCTCTCTTTATTCAATCAAAAATAATAATTGCAAAAAAAAAGAGAAACATTTTTAGGCAGGTCACAGCTGGCTATTGATGCTGACTTGCAGAAAGCAGCAACTTTTCTTTGTCCTGAACACACATTACTCCAAAATTAGAGTTGTCTCTTCGAGTGGTTACACAAAGACTCCTAATGCTCTTAACTGCACCTTGCACAGAAACTCCAGCAAATTAATTCCCTCCTCACCTGCAATGCGTCCTCTACTTTTTAACTTACCCAGCCTCAAAGCAAAGCTCTGAGTCTGGAAGCATCCTCCTCCCAGCCCCAAAGGCAATACTCACTGAGCATCCTGCTTTTACATTTCTTGAAAGACTCCCGTGCCTCGATTGTTTCATAATACACTATAATGTCATTTTGCTGAAAACACGTCACTCCATCCCTTTTCAGAATCTGTGGTACCAAGCAAGACACATCCCTGCTAGATAGCTCCTTGTTATTATTCTGCAGAATAGTGGGATAACAGCTACCATACAGCTGGCTGAAGCACAGTCCATGGATAAAATAATCCCACTAAGCAATGCAACACAGCCTCCCTAATTTTACCATGGTGCTGGGACATAAATCCACATGGCTGTGTTATAGAGATGATGGGACGTCCCTTTGTGGACAGCTTGCTGGGGCTTGGCACAGTCTGAGCTCCAGAGCTCTGGGAAGGGTGAATGTACCTGCCAAAGTTTGCTCCCTTTTACCTGAAGCACATCACAGTGGTAGCACAATAAACAAGAAGAAAGTAACTCTCATCTTGGAAAACAGAGTATTTAGGCTGGTACAATTAGAGATGTATAATTACACTGCTGTAATTACACGGGTAAATTTCCCTGCGTGGAAAAGCCCTTAAGCCCCTTGATTCCAGTTGCAACCAAATATACAAAAACTATCAATGGCCTGTTCCCAAAGCAGCAACTATGATTTATGAAACATCTCTGGAAAATAAGAACAACACTTAGTGACGTGATCTTAAAACATTTCAAATGGTTCTTTCTGCTGTGTTTTCTCCTATTAAACAGACTACACAAGGGTTTGATTGGGATATACAACCTGTGATCATAACATAGAATCATAGAAATGTCTGGGTTGGAAGGGACATCTAGAGGTCATCTCATCCAACCCCCCTGCTTAGAGCAGGGACATCTTCAACTAGAGCAGGTTGCTCAGAGCCTCTTTCTCTTCTCCAAAATCCATTTCAGAGGAACAATAAAGTCATTACAAACTGGGATCAGGCTTAAATGACCCATGGTCCTCACTCTGCAATCTATTCCTAAAGGGAGTGTGGGGTTCCCAGCAGTGGTATGGAATCCAGCATTACCAACTACAGGGCTGTTAGGAAGTCAGGCCTGACTCAGCAGCCATGTCACCCAGGACTCTCGGCTTCTTTCCTGTGTTGTATATGGCAGAGATGCTTCCCCAAAGTCTTAAGCAATTTAATGTTATGAGCATTATATCGAGGGAAGCCTTAAATAAACAAACAAAACCTGCAACACAGTAATAAGAACAAGATAATTTTTTTCCTTTATTGCCCCAATTGAAGCATCAGTTATTACCTTGCACAGCAGTAAAGAGAGAGCACAATTAGTAAATTTAATTAATTAAGCTGAAGGCAATGATACTTATTTTAAAACCCTCAGTGCAGTTAGATTAGCAGACCAGCTCAGTGAAGCAGTAAATACTTAGTGCTGAAAGAGGCATCAAGCCCATTTGTCGGACTCTGCAAGTGGACGGCTGGCTGAGGTAATCCATCCCCCTGCAAATGAGCAAACGTCCTATAGGTGTCTTCTAAATTCTCCTCAGAACCAGAGTTATAAACAAAAGTCGCCCTCTCTGTCAAACTGAGTGATATGAGAAAGAACCGTCATTTGCCTTGTCTAGCCCAAGCCAAGCTGAGGGTGGGGGTACAAGTATATATTTTATCATTACAACGAAGACATTGCATTCCATCAACAGAAAAAAAAAAAAATCAGGTAAATTGGACTGATTTATATGATTGTGGAGTGTTAGAGGTCTGGCTGCTGTCAGAGAGAAGCCCTCAGCAGTACCCAGAAACTCAGTAAGACACTATTAGAGCTGCAGTGGGTCACTGAGGTTAAAGAAAATCAGCAGTAGGATCTAAGCTGAAAACTAATAGATAATAAGAGATTAAAAAATGACCTACAGTCTTAATGAGCTACACTTAAAATAAAGGAAATCAAGCCAGAGTGAGGAGAAACTAACAGCATTATTCACTACTATTTGTAGATGCAGTGTTTGCACAGACACCAAGGAAGCCACCCCAGCTCAAGCACACAAATCGAAGTGGAAAAGATGGGATAGGAGAGGTGCTGAGCCGGGCAACTCAGTTAACATTCATGAGGTGGCTGATCTGCCGATTCCACACTCTTTCGAAAAGCAGGAAATCACAAGGAAACCAAGCAGAAAATCCATCATGATATTTACAAATTCTGTCCACCAAGAGGGGGAAGGTCCAGATGGTGCAAACTCCATTTAGAAGAGAAATAGCGTGGTGAGGCCAAGGCAGATGGCTGAGTCGGAAGGGAAGTGCCTCTTTCAACTGAAAATAAACTGGTGGAAGAAGCAGTAGATAATGGAGGGGCTGTGGAATGAAACACAGCCCTCAGAGCCTGCCCACATAATCCCACATCTGGTTATCCAAGAACCATTGGGAATCAGTCAGCAAAACACCTGGGGTGGCTTCTTTAGCATTACAAAAGGGTGGTTTTTTCTGTGCTCCTTCCACCATGGTAGAGTGTAAGAGCAGCTTTGATGTAAACTGAAATAAGCTGCTATGAACAGAAGTAGCTGCACATTTATTTCATCTAGCTTGGGTAAAGTGGTGTAAACCTGTTTGTCAGCTACCACCCTGGAAAGAAGCTAAAGTGCCAGGAAAAAGGAGGAGAGGAGGAGGGTGAGGAAAGGAGGGTGGATACCACAGGAAGAGCAACCATACCATCAGGGGAGAGGGAGAGCTAGAGTAAGTGAAACACAAAAGATTTGCCTTGAAGAAGACAGTAAGGGATGGGAGCAAGGGAAAGAAACATCAGCAAGACCCCTAGAAGAAAAGAAAAAGAAATAAAGAGTAAGTGAAAAAAAAAGAGGCAAAGGATGCATGAGAAGAAAGGAAAGTGGGAAGGGAAGGACAGAGCCTGGAGTGGCACTTGGTGTCCTGCTAGGGAGTGACTTTGGAGATATCACTGGAGAAGATGTATTTGCATGGCAGGGGTGCAGCAGTGGCACAGATGGGCTTAAAAGGTGCAGGGGACAGAGGAAGCGCCCATGGGAGTTCTGTATCAAACTGGGCAGGGAGCAGCAGCCTACAACTTAATTTTTTTTGAACTGGCAATAGTAAATACTCTCAACTGGCATAACGGAGAGTGCCAGAGACATGATATTACAATGCTAGAAAGATGGCACTTAGGAAAGCACTGTTCTATTTATAACATATCTTTTGAATGAATAAACACAATGAAAATAAAACGCATACGTGCATTTAGTGTTGTGGCAATAAGATTATTGTGAAATACGCATGGAAATGAACTGGTAAGTTACACACAATTAAAGATTCCCTGATTTACATTCTCCCATGATTTTCTGCTGACAAGTCTATAAAAACTGATAGACAAACAAACTTGAAAAACTGCCGACAAATTCCCAGAAGCCCAAACAGCACATTTCTCAGAGCTGATATCCAGCTAATAGAGACAGAAAGAAAAGCAATTAAATAAAAAAAATAAAAGCAACTCTTTCCTCAAATGACTCATTTCTCACTTAAAAGGAGTATCTTTCCTCTGCCTCCACTGCCCTTTAATAGCTCCTTCATGGCAACATCACTTCAGGTCACTAAAGGATAACAGGCCTTAGTTCTTTTCAAGATCAGTTCTTGCCCATTCTCCCATGCAGAGACCTTGATGTAGATTTTTGCTGTACAAAGCTGACTTTGCCAGCCTGAGCTTTTGATTCCTCCCCTCTCCCCAGGGACTATTTTTGACATCTTTTATGAAGCATTCCTTCTGTCAAAGACCACTTGTTGGTGCTCCTGCATATTAGCTATTCCATTAGAGCACAGAGCAATCTCAGGTTAATTTGCAGATGGCCACTTGTTTTGTGGGGAAAGCCAAGGTACCCAAGGCTTGGCAGTGTGCTGTCTTCCCACTTCAGCATTATCTGTGCCAAAAACATTACTGCTGGACTTGCTGCATCCAGTGCACACAGCAGCATTTGGTTTCGTGCTTCTGTCTCCCCAAGGAACTGTAATTCTCAGAGATAATTAACCTATGGACCTTTTGACATTATTTGCAGCAGAAATATATTTTAGATGTCCGCATAGGCCTTGTGAGCATAATAGGTAAGAGATGGCCCATCATATGGCTGATGGACATTTGAAAATAACTTTCTGTGACTGCTTTCACATAATAGCCCTTTTCACTTACAGTGAAGAGCTGAGACTCCCACATTAGCATTTAAGGTCTTTGTTTCAGATCCTATTTGGAAACATGTGTCAAAGTCTCACTGTTATTGGATAAAAGAACATTACATTGCTCCTGAGCACTGTGGTCTTTTTTCTTGGAAATCTGGAAACAGAAGAATCTGGGTACCAAGAATCCTATATAAATGTCTATTCCTGAGAGTTAAAAAAAAAAATAAAATCATAGGAAGAGACACTTAAGTATATCCATTTAGAGGAGACATTTCCATCATTACTAGAGATATCTTACCATCTAGATCATAGGGCAGAGATAGAAAAAAGTTATAAAAGGTTGATTTTACTGTTCTATCAGATAACATAATAGGAAAAATAACTCAGATGTCAATCTTTGCTCTTTCTCTTTTTATTTTAGAACAATGAAGTACTAAGAACAGGTACAAGAAAGCAATTTAGTGCTTAATAAATACCTAAGGGAATTAGGATCCTAATGACTACAACAGGACTACTCAACAGCCCCTAAAATCAATGAAAGAGCAGGAAGAAACTGAAAGAGACTGAATTATGTGCATCAAAACATAAAAACTTGCTTTGTTAATTACTTGTATACTCTCACTTTTGAAAAATCTAATTGGACCATGCCCTTGGCTTTCTGCCAAACACAGAATTTTGGGTGTTAAGTTGTTCTGATACTCAGTATAACAAATTGTGTAAGAGATTTGGAGGCTTTTACTGCTTTGGGGTGGTTTGGGTTTTTTTTCCACCTTTTTAGCACTGAATAACTGTCCCTCATTTATCTTCTTGTAGGTACCAGAATAGCACAATGGGAGCTACTTGTAGGGGGCTGCAGTAATAGGGGGCTACAGCCAAGGACGGGCAATATCATAGTCATGTATCAACCTCTGTCTTTCTCAGATTGCATTAGGATATGCCATTTGCCACAGACAGTACTTTTTTTTCCCAAAGCATTTATCAAATAGTTAAACATTACTATTGTCAATATATATTTCAGCAAAACAATTACAATTATCCATTTTTCTGAAACTCTATTCCCCACCCCTGCAGCATTTAGATAATTTATGCAAGGAGTTGTGAAGTTAGAGACTTAATCTTGAATACTCTTTCAAAACACAGTATTGTAGCCCACAGCACTGTGAACAGAATTAGGCATATATATAGTCAATTTAATACATGGTCTCCATGTTAATCTAGCACTGCCAAAAAGCACAAATATAACTATCATGGGTAACATGATGGCTTTTATATCCTTTTTTTCCCCTTGAAAAAGAATAACGGGGAACTTACATATACATGATTTTTTTTTTTTTTCCAGTAACAGTTACAGCAAGGTTCAGCAGTCAGCAAGGTCCAGCTTCAGATATTGTATCCACAAAAAAAAAATGCCCAAGGCCACTTGGAAGTACAGGCTGTACATGCAAACCCATCCTGTTAATGTGACACGATTGAACTAATGGAAGATAAAAAACCACATGGCATCCTTCTCGTTCAGAAAAATAAACCCAGATTAATTACTTAATAAATAAGTAATGATTACATGAAATGCAAATGAAACCAGAGAGTGTCTTCCCAGAGCCCTGTTACCCTGCAGGTCTCCAATTTCTGTCCCAGGGAATTTTGGGGAGTGGGACTAGCATGACAATCATCTCCGAGCCCCAAATGCCTAAGACGACAAGGTTTGCAGTGCCAGGCATGGGAATCAGAATGTTGCATGTTGGGAATAATTTTAAATGGCTCTAAGAAGAAACATATGAGAAAACTCACAAAGTGATGCAGCTGGAGGACTTAAGAGAGCGGTCTCAGAGAAGGATTCTGGTTCTCACCTCATATTGAAATAGTTTGGGACTATAACTTCCATAACTTCCAAAGGACTAGACTGAATTCAAAGACAGGAGCTTCTAGCACTTGCTTCTCTGGGTTTTGATGACAAGAGATGAACAGTTGTCTGGCTTTTGTGTACCTACACATACCTCTTAAGGAGAAAGCAGTGTAAAACTTTTGGCCCAAGAATGTGGACTCCCTGTCATCTTAATGAGAAAACATTTACTGCATTTTCAAAAGAAAAAGAAGAAAAGATAAAACAAATTTTGAGATCCAATGGCCACCATATAGTAGCAAAGCATCAGGAAAGCTGAAGTCATATGTTCTAAAGACCCAAGCAGTAAGTGCTGCTTAAATTAAATATACAAGCAGACTCTCACAGCTATCAAAAGCTGCTTATTAAATTAAATTAAATAAACAAAAGCTGATTAATAAGACACTTGGTGTTAAATGGTTAGCCTCCTGCTTACTCTGCAATGTTCATTCTACAACAATAAATGAAAAATCATCATGCCTAAGCATGTCTAAATCTGGGCTAGAAGGATTCTTAATATATTCCTGCAGTGAGGCAGACTGAACAAAGAATTACTGACATAAAAGAATGATACAGCACATACTAATGGAAAATTTGAAGCACTGTCGCAATTAGCATGAGGTCTATTCAACTCTCAGTGAGGAAATAATGAAATTTGTTAGAAGTTTTCCTTTGTGGCCAAGATGAATTAGGATTCAAGGGTCCTACTATCTAGAGAAGGGTTTCACGGTGGTTAGAAGGCTGAAGAACCCCAGGGCTACAAGTGTCTGCATACACAGTGGTTGCTCCCTGGCCCTTTCAGTGGTGCAGATCAGGACTCTAGTCCCAGCCTGATGCTACCTAGTCAGGTCTCCATGTGATGCAAGGGTCCTGGACAGAAAGATTTGATCAGGGAAATCCCCTTCAGGACAGAACGCTGCAACAAGCCCTTTAGCTTCCATTGCAAGTAAATCAGGTTAGTCTTTTGTTTTACAGCAATACCCTCATAAAGGTTCAAAGTCTTTCTTGGATAGCCTGAATTTCAATCGACCACCTACACTAGGGCATGAAGTCATGGCACCTAGTGCTCACCAAACTGATTAGAAGTGAAACACCTGTATCAGCATGGCATTCTAACTAGTTTCTCCAAATAACCAGGATAAACAAGAGAGTGTTTCTCTGTCATGGCCATGATGCATTGGAAAACCCTCCCAGTAGGCACTAGCATGCACAGCACTGCTCTTTCCTGACACAGCTGAGCTTCACTGTTCCTGAGGCACACACCAGCACATGATGTGTGTAGATTGAAACCCATGTTTTGGGAACTCTGTGTGAAAAAAAAAAAATAAAAATGCTGTAGGCTCATGTGTGTGGGAGCCTGAGCTTTCCTACATTGACACAGGAATGACAGACCCTTCAACATCTCCTTTTCAAGAACATTTGCTTGAGTTGAACAAACTCAGAGAAATGCGCATATTGCATAAACCAACTAAATAAAAACACGTGGGCACACTGCGGCTCACACTTCCCTTCCCAAGAAGCAGGTGAGAAGAAAAATACATACCAGATATTAATCATGCTGCATAATATACACGGAGAAGCATTCAAGTGCTGTTGTGGATGTGTGGCTACAGAAACCTGTAGAGAATAGGAAGAATGATGTGGATGCAGTCAACCCTGAGATCAGGTCTTTGCTTGTTGGATACTCAAATGAAGTTTCCAAGACCTTTAGCTCAAAAATAATTGTTTTAGTGCTTGTTCTCACAGGAAAATTACTGAGAAGAAAATTATAAATGTAGCCTGCCCTAGCTACTCTGTAACAACTCTGTGAGGACATCCAGGGCACAGAATGCATAGGGCAGAATATTAAACTCACTCATACGGTAAAAACAAAGACAGAAAATCAACTGGTATGAGGGTTCTCAGATAGAACAGCAGCAATAGGTAGATTTTGCAAAGCAAAACACTTCTGTTAAATAATGAGGTTGCGGTTGATAACTAAGTTATTGGAATGAAAGATTAATAAAATAGCCAGGTAGTTAGTTGATGATTTCTGAATGAAGGGGGAAGTGCCAAGGCAAAGGCCATGTTTTATTTTTTCCTTTCAAAAGCAGTGCTCTGCAATTCAAATTGATGCTTGTCATGACCGATTCAAAGGAGGGGTGGAGGGGTGTGTGTTTCTAAATGTTGGTTCTGTATATGCCATTATTCAGCTGACTGGTAAGACGGAAAAAAAAACCCAACCAAACAACAACACAGTCTGATTTCTAAGAATGAGTAACAGTTACCCACGAGTTATTTGATGAACTTTATGTTGATTACAACTAGTGGGTGGAAAGATTGCTTTGCCTGCACTCTAAGTCAGTAAACGATGGAAGGTGGCCTCTCCTAAAAACTTGCACCATGGTACTGAAGAAAAGGTAAACCCAAACCACTTAGTAGTGGTCTGTATTAGTATAGTTAGTAGTAGTATAGTTAAAACCACTTAGTAGAGGGGCTGCACAGGAATAAGTCACAAACACATGGCCTCATTCACCAGTGGGATGGTGCCAAGATCTCCACACTACTGATGAGGGAGGTGATGAGTGTATGTAGAGGTGAAATGTGCATCACAGCCTTATGTTAAAAATTTGGGTCTGCTGAAAGGGGAAAAAAATTGAGGGCCAGTTATCCATTCTTCACATGCACTGAACAGAGGAAATTCAAGCAAGATCTAGTCTTTCCTTAGGATAAACATGACAAAAATGTCCTGAGATGGGAGCTGTCTGTATTAAAAAAAAAACAAAAACAAAAACAAAAACAACAAACCCAAAAAACCAATAGCAGCATAAACAGGAGTGAAGCCTCTCTGAGACATGACATGTAACCTATATACTCTATATGCTACACTTCAGCTGTGAATGCAGCAATCAGGAATTATGTCTACTTGACTACAGCTGCATGGCCTGGAAGTAGGCTATTGCTCATATAAAGTAGATTTTTCATTTTTTCCCTTAAATATATACACACAAAAAAAAGTATTCTTCCATCATTACAAGTAGCTCACATCCAATTAAAAATTGGTCCTCCAAGGGAGTTTCAAATCAGGGTTTGGACTTGATTTGATATCCCAGGCACTATATCAAGAGGCTGAAGAACGACTCATTCTCATTCTGCATGAGTCACATCCTCTCAGAATCCATGCACTCAGGCATTCCTCTAAAGAGGAAAAAGCCCTATGCTAATTTCTAGGCATATGATCTTCCTCTGGGTTTTTTTTGCTCTGTTTAAGATTAAGCTTTTAGAGTTATAATGGATATTGCATCATCAGACTAGCTTTAATATGTAAAAGAAAGGGTAATTATATGCTGTTTGGTGGTGGTAGCAAAACTATAAAAATCAAAGCTCTTTTCTTTATCTTATTTTTCCTTTGAACGCTCATGGCTTGAGGAAAGCACGGAGGTGACAGCCTTGGGCTATGAAGAAATGCAGGGTGAAATTGGCCCCCGTGCAGACCTCAGGCAACAGGCTTGCGCACAACCTTCTTGGCATTGATAAGCTATTGCAAATTTAGTTTTCATCTCCTAGTAGCAGACAGGGGATGCAGAGACAACATGGCCCAGCTTCCCCTGTCAGGAAGACCACTTCAGCCCATCTGATACTGCTTTCCACAGAAATGCCTGTAAAACCCAGAGCAGCAGTGGCCAACCTTGGAAAAGTTTGCAGATACCTGGAACAGGGTGTGAGGCAGAGGGCTGTGCCCTGGCCACTGTTCTCTAGCACCTGGGACCCATCTTCAAAGCCTGGTTCCAGTCAAGCTACTATGAAGGTCCAGATTAGAAGAGCTCTTACAACACAACAGGCTTTGTCAAACAATATGGAAAAGGAAACTATTTGATTTTTAAGGCTTTGTGTCAATTGATTAAAGGCTAATGCCCATTATTTCCCATTATTTTTCATATTTTCCTGAGTTCTAAAGAAATTTCAAGACTCTGCCAGCGTCCTGGGGGTTTTATTTAGAGTGGTAAGGAATCAAACTGGGCAGACTGTGGGAGTTCATCACTGTGGGGGAAACTCCTCTCATCTCAATGCCAATGTTTTCTAAACCAGAGCCAAAGGCAGAGCACTTAGCTGTGCATTTACCAAGTATCATGGTTTCCCTGAATTGTAATATTTATCCTTCAGTTAATCACTAACAAAATAGATGCAGAAATACCTATTTCTGATGTAATGGTTGTAAGTAGGTAAATCATCCTGCCTGAACTTTGGGATTGCATCTCCATCCAGGCCTGTGTCCAGCCATACAGGATTCACCTCTTCAAAGTATTCTCCATACTTCCTTAAATATCCAGATAAATGTACCATACAGTTTAAATACTACACAAACTGGGATCTACTTTTAAGAAATAGCTAGATGAAGAAAGCAACATGGATCCATCACACACCAAAATATATGCAAAAACTCATACTTCAGTAGCTTTAGGATTTTTTACTGCATGTGATATGGTGAATAAAGAAATAGACATAGAAAGAATAAAGCAAACAATGCAAAAAGTAGATCTTTCTTACCTAAGGAACACAAACATGCATTGTTTTGGCAGAGGTCTCTCTAAATTTAGTTTGGGTTTGTTTTGTATATTGATTTTGTAATTCCCCTACAATTCCCTATTCTAAGGTAGACAGCAAAAGTTACTTTTTAAGAGAGATTTAAATGAATTAACTGAGTTGCTGGGGAAACAGAGGTATCACGCAGCTCAACAGCAAGTACTTGCGAGCAAAGACAGGCTAACGTAGATCAGCAGCTTTTGCTGTGCCATAAAATAAAGAGCACAGACAAACCTCCTCAGAGCTGAACTAAACTACCCCCACAAAAAATGACTCCAGCCTCCCTGGGGAACAAGACATAACCGCACCAAACATCTTAAGTGCCTATTCGTGTAAAAGGATGACATACCAGTGCTGTGTAAATCCTGCTCACCTGCTCGCTTCTCATTTACCGGGTGATTTACTGCAGCAAATTGCAGTGTGACTACCTGATCTCTGTGCAACGATGAGTGTTTAATACCCCCATGCCAGGACGGGGTCAGCTTTATCACTCATGTCAGGCACCCAGGCTAATTCAGGTGCATCCCACATCCTCCCTGAGGCACTCATTTGCTTCCTTTCACCATGTGAATGCTTTATGCACCACAAACTAATTATTCTGCAGTGTATCTGCCTCTCCCTAGTCCTCTATAACACCCAGAAATGCAAAGAGAGGGCAACCAAGATAATTTTGAGGCTCTAACAAAAGGATCCGAACAGGCTGGATTGATGGGCTGAAGCCAGTGGTATGACATTCAACAAGGCCAAGTGCTGGGTCCTTCACTTGGGTTACAACAACCCCCTGCAATTCTACATGGAGTAGCCTGGGCACAAGTGGCTGAAAAGCTGCCTGGCAGAAAAGTACCTGGGGGTGCTGGTCAACAGGTGGCTGAATAGGAGTCAGTGGCCAAGGTGGCCAAGAAGGCCAATGGCATCCTGGCCTGTATCAGAACTAGTGTGGCCAGCACGACTAGGGCAGTGATCGTCACCCTGTACTTGGCACTGGTGAGACAGCACTGTGAACACTGGGTTCAGTTTTGGGCCCCTCACTCCCAGAAGGATATTGAGGGGCTAGAGCATGTCCAGAGAAGGGCATTGAAGCTGGGGAAGGGTTTAGAGCACAAGTCTGGTGAGGAGCAGCTGAGGGACCTGGGGTTGTTTAGCCTGTAGAAAAGGAAGCTCAGGAGAGACCTTCTTGCTCTCAACAACTCCCTGACAACAGGCTGGAGTGAGGTTGGTGTTGGTCTGTTCTCTGATGTAGCAAGTGCTAAGAGAAAACAGCCTCAAGCTGCTCCAAGGGAGGTGTAGATTGGATACTGGGAAAAAAAAAAATTTCCCCAAAAGGACTGTCAATCACTGGAACAGGCTGCCCAGTGAAGTGAAGTCACCATTGCTGGACGTATTTAAAAGACATGTAGATACGGTGCTGAGGAACATGGTTTAGTGGGGACCTGGCAGTGCTGGATTAATGGTTTTACTTGATGTTCTTGAAGGTCCCTTCCAACCAGAACAATTCTGTGATTTCAAAGCTCTGACAAATTAAAGCTACTCTTGTTTTGGGCTTCCACATCCCCAGTCACTGATTTCCAGGCAGGAACAGTCTGAGAAACCTCCCAAATTCACCCTTCCTAATATCCCTGTAATCTTGTCTGCTCCAGGCATACTTGTTTAGAGTGATTAGACTGCAAGAAGCATTCCCACCCCATTCCTAATGGATGTACAGGAAAGGACATGTCTAACTTCAAGCTGCACAAACTTATTTTGTGATCAGCAGAGGTGATCCAGAATACATCCCAGCAGAACTGCTAAAGAATGTGTCACTTTTCCATTTCAGTGTTTCCAAAAACTATTCCTTCTATTGAAACAAAAATTCCAGAAGCTTGTAACCCCAGATGGTTACTGATCAAGTTTTATAAATTAAATATTCTGAAACTCTACAAGCAACAGATTTTGCTGCTTTTTAGACAACAGATTAAGAAGCTATATTGTTAGTTAACCTACACCTAGTCAGAAAGCATTCATGTGGTGTTGGCTTTGGGTAGGGAGAAAAGGTAGATACTAACTTATGCTGCCAGATACAAGGCAAAAGAATGCAGCTACACTCATCATTTGACTGACTAGAAGCAAATTAGTAGGAGGTTAAGATGCCAGCTTTCTTCTAGGAAAAAAAAACAAACAAACAAACAAAAAAAAACCCACAGAAAAACCCCACAAAACAAACAAAAACCAAACACACACACACACAAACCCCACAAACACAAAAGGCAGTTTTCCCAACCAAAGGCTTCAAACATTGATTTCAGAAGGTGACATATTTCTAAACAGCACTGTCAGGAGAAGGTTTTTTTTAATGCAAGTGCACATAATTTGAATCATTCTCGGAGAACCAAGTGATTAATTGCACAGGAGTGAAATTCATTCAGGTCTAGCACGTCTGGCTCTTGCAGAGAGCCCTGATCTCACAAAGTGCCTTTCCACACACGGGGCAGTGCCAGAATTTCACCCATGAGCACAGCAACGCAGGTCAGCAACCGAAATGCTGACCAGGAGCAGAGAGGACAGCACTGAAATTTATTCTACACCTTCCCCAGGTCAGCTAGACTAAAGCCAGCAAAAGCAGCTACAGCCAGCTACTGAATCACATCTTTCAGCAACAGGGATAGCATTTCTTCACACAGATATTTTTGTCTGTCCCCAAGGAGAGACACTCCTGGGAAAGAGGGTGCATGCAGCTGATGCGTGCTCTGCTTGCACTGCGTATCAGGGAGAAAAGAGAGAAAAAACTGGTCTTGCTTAGGGAGCAGAGCAGTAGCAAGGCTGAGAAGGGATCTAGAAGCTGGCCTGCAGTCCCCTTAGAAAGGCTCTATTTAAAAAAAAAAGTTTAATTGCATGTGTCATGCACAAAGCATTTTCTATTTGGAAAGAATCCCCCCTCCCCATCCCAGGTCTCTGCCTGCCCTCATTACAGGCTGCATGCCTCCAGGAGGCACTAATATTATTTACTACACTGCTCCCAAGTATTTCCCCCCATTCCCTTCAGACAAAAAAGAAAACAGAAATCTTCTGAATTATATTTTGAAGGGACAGATGGTCTCACCCCTGAGTTACAACAGTGGACATATTTGAAGGTGTTTACACCCTGGCCTTCATTATCAGGACACCAGGTTTTTCCTTTTGTTTATCTTTTTCAATATCAGTCTTCCTTCTGTTTTTGACTAGATAGTAGGGATATTCCAGGAGTAATACTTTATAACAATTTAATTTCAGTTCTTACGTCCCTGCCTCTAATGTGCTTTGTCTTCTTTTCACCACTCTTTGTGTGTTGGTTTGATTTTTTTTTTTTTATGGTTTTCTTTCTGCTGTTATTTTTTTTTTTTTAGCCCTTTCTCGGCCACATCATATCTCCCTTTACCAGTCTTGCCATACGCCATGCCCACCTAAAGGCATATCTGCCTGGGCAGTGTAGATGGACCTGAGCTCTTCCACTGTGGCCCTGCTCTCACCTGGAAGCCATATAGCCAGAGACAATCACAACAACTTAAATATAGGAATTATTAAACCAAAGCCAATTTAGTCTTCACACTTAACTGGCACGTGACACTCAAAAGATTTCAGGCATTTACCTTTAGAGCATCTCACAACAGTAAGAGATAGAGGCAGTCCCACTGACAAGGGAGAAGCTCAAAAGGAGATACTGAGAGGGATTCCATGCCCATGTTATTGGGGGGGAAGACTAAACCTGAGTCAAGATAGAGACCACCTGTATATCTGCAACTTATTCCTCACTAGGCTGAATATGATCTCTCCATTGGCCAGAACACATGACAAGAAATAGCCAAACTCTCAAATCTGATCAGTGCTCTCCAAAATATTAGCAAACTGAAAGTATCCAACCCAAATAATGTTTATGTAGTAGTACAATGAACGGACACCTGCTAACACATTTTATTTTTTTCCACTAGTCATGTTTATTCATCAGTTTCCTTGCCACCAAACATGCCATGTGCCAACATTCAATGTGCAGAATAACCCAATATCTTGAAATGAATGTATAGAGAAACAAATCCTACAAGAGCAACATAGTGTATGTTCAACACGCTACTGCCAATTAGAGGCAGTTCATCTGACTGTTTGAAAACTTCCAGTGTTTAGTTTTTGACAAGAGACATTTCAAAGAGAAATTGTGCTTTATTAAGCTGCACCCTTTAAGCACAGGAATCACTCTAACTTAAAAGAAACATCATTTCCACTCCAAGCACCGGACTGTAAATTGCATTTAACTCCCAATCCAAAGAAGAAACTATTTCAAGACACATCATTTACTAGCTTTAAAGTAACTTTTCCCACCTTGCCTTATTTCTGGTTTAGTATAACTGCAGAAATGTTGTGTTACCTAAACTAATGTTCTAAACAACCTGTGTCAGATAGGCAAATGAATGTCTTCAGTTTACCTTCAATTAGCAGCTACCTACATTAACCCACCTATTTTAGAAGGCTGCCTGAATGGCAACTCTCTTCTACTGCAATGCTGCTTGGCCAGATTCCTATAGAAGTTTGTAAAAATGATTGCTATTCTCAGCTGAGGGGTTTGGGTCCAGTTACTGAAGAATAACAATACACACCACGTACATACAGCGCTTACAATTAAAAATTTAGTATTTCCTCCAACATAGTTATTTGAGACACCATTTGTTTGTGCATGTGCCTGAATTAGCAAATAACAGTGGTGAGAATGCAGCATCTGTAAACAAATTCTGAAATGTTAATGGTGACCACTTTATCTGTGCAATATTTTGTTGTGGTATAAATATTTAATTGGCACTTGGTGGGGATATCTCCATTGCCAATAGTAAACTTCCAAGGAATTTATGAAGGTCATCCTAAAGAAATATCTGCAAACTCCTTAGAGTGCCTTAATCCATAGTTGAACATGAAAAATAATTTACAGTGTTTAAATTTAAGAGTGGTGTTTTCTTTTGCTTCAACCAAATACCTGGTCTAATTTAGTACCAGAGGTACATTGAGACCTATCTGAAAGACTTCAGGAAATTATTTTGCATTAAACTCCCCACATGTCAGTGGTTTATTTTATGGTAAGTAAAATATGGTTCTTTGGGGCCTGATGGAATGACTTCACATTCTGGCAAAGACGGAGCCCGTTTGCATCTGCTAATTCAGTAGGACCGCTGGATGCAGCACCTCAGATCCAAGAGTGAAGCCAGAAAGCAACTAATCTTTCGCCTCCGGTCAGACAATTTCACTTGCTGCTTCACATTGGCAGAGATACCAGAGCGCTGTTCTGGGATAGCTTGATTTACACATGGCAACTGGGGTAAAGAAGGCTGAGACTATCCAGCATCATTCTATAACAAACAAGCTTGTGAACAGACTCTAGAGAAGGTGAACAAAAGATGTGCATTGCAACACCATGCACTAACTGGTTAGCAAATTATGTAAGAGTATTACTCTGTATACACAACTAACGCCCATATTTCTGCATCAGATAAAAAAGTTAGATCTACCTCCTAAATTTACATATTCATAAGTTTTAGTTTATATCCATACCCTGGTATCATATTATCAACATGTTACTATAATTGAAACAAAGACGAGAATCGCTAAATGATGTGAATGAAAATAAATCTTTAAGCAAATGCTTAGAAAAGCTCTAGAAATCTTTGAGGTTTCATTCCAACTAATGACTTCAGACAACTGTGGTTCTGTATCTACCAGGCACAAAGGGGATGTTGCTGGATTTCTGGCATGTAAAAGTACAAAGGCACTAAACGACCATGACTTGAAAGCATGTAAAAGCTTTCAGAAGATTTTTAATTCCAGATAGTAGGTGTTAAAAGTTGATATTATTAACCATTTATCATTATTAAAGGTCTCTTTATCCCTGAATGAGCAAGTGGCACTGACAGTTGTACATATCTATCAAACAACAACAAGCCTGTCAGTCTTGCAAGGCTCCAAAGGGAGGGAAAAAAAAACCCCACAACAAAAAACCTCCCAAAAAACCAACACCAGAACAAATAAAAAAAACCCCAACAAACAACTCAGGATTGACAGGAAATAATTCTCAGTATTAAACATAATAATAATTTAAAAAGTAATCAAAAACCTTCCCAAAAGAAGACATAACTCAGAAATTTATCTCAAAACACTCCAACAAAACCAGATTATTTGAGGCAGAGCTTGGAAAGACTTAGAAAAAGCCACAACTCAAGGGCCAGACTCACAACAATAAACCCATTTACTAATAGATACACACATTCAGGAAGATTTTGGGTAGCATCTTTCTGGATCTTTAGGTACCTACATACATGTCTGTAGCCGTGGCCCTGTTTCCAGTTTCCACAGAAGACCATGAAGTTAAGCAGGTGCTGTAAAACAGCTGCAGGGCTGACATTATCATTTCACTGTCATGATTTTTAGCCATTCTCTGTGGGTCTTCACCCCTAAAATTAACCCTAATATACTTATGTCATCTTTAGAGCCAGTCCTATAAAGCACTGAATATAACAAGCAAGATGCTCAGCATTTTCAGCTCCCAGGAGAAAATGACAGTAATCTTCCCTCCATAAAAAATATCTTGCATCTTGCAGAGGGTATTTCTTCATCAGTTAACTGATAACCACATTGTGAGAGACTCAGCTAAAAGCCATCAGGATGGTCCTTTTGACCTGCTCTTCCCTGTGGAGTAGATCTAAGAATATATAATATGCCAGCCAAGATGTGTTTTTACTGTTCTCACAAAACATGTTGCCAAGCATTCATCTCTCTCCTGATACAGCAAATCCAGACAAAAGCACAATCCCTCTGGAAACAGACAGATTTAGGAATTTCCTTCAGCTTCAAACTAAAGGACTGGCTTCTTTGAACAAAATGGGGTTGTTTTCAGGGGTTTGTTTTGCATCTTGTGATTCAGACTTTGTGCAATTCTGATTCAAGCCTTGTACCACAACAGGTATCCAGTAGTAACTAAGCAGCGCCATTTGCACAGCACATAAATATTTCATATGGTTCTTAAAGCAGCAAGTGCCAAACTGGAAAATGTGTGCAAACATTGCACAATCCCACCTCTAAGAAAGTAAATGCAGCCTTGGGATTTAGGAGGTACCTTGTCAAGGAGACCCTTCTCATTCTGCAGGCTGCAGATGAAATTCATGACAACCTTACCAGTAGGATAACGTTCAATCCCATTAAATTTTAACCTCTGTGTTTCTGATCAGTGTAAAGATGTTTTTTCCATGTCATTTTAAATAAGAATCTCTAAAAGGCAGCAGAGGCATCTCCTCTACCAACAAGAGTCCATTGCACACTTTTCTCATGTGAGGGGTGGCAAGAATTTTTGGAGCAACTGCTCCCTTTTTGGTGGAATTGACTTGAGCGTTGGAAATAATATTGGAGCATCAGTCACACACTTGAAGATTCCTGGGGACCTGTTATGAAAGCTTCCACTGTCACCATCAGCTCTCCAAAAAGCAACGTAATAGCATCACTTTGGTCATTTCTGCAGCTTCAAAGAACAAAAGTAAGGTCAACGGTTAAAAAAAACCCAATGCACCACAAACTAAAGGGGAAGACAGAGAGCAATATAAATTGCATTGAACAGACTGGCTTGGATACAAAGCAAATATGATTAAATATCATCCAGTATTTGTTTATGAACAGGTTTAGCACATTCTCCATCCATTTGCCATGATAGTATTACACCCTAAAAAGCTGCATATCTTGTAGAAAGCTTGGACAAGGGATACTGAGGGGAAATGAAAGCTAAATAGAAGATTAGGTTTTTATATTGGATAATCTGAGATTAAGGGACTCTGAAAACAAGCTAAACACACTGTAAACTAATCTCAGAAGTATTTGTCCATATCACAGAAATTTCATTCAGTTCTTCAAAACCAACAATCTGGCTTCTGGTAACAACCAGAGCTGAGTCTGGGTGATTGTTACCAAGGGAGTAAACAAGAAGAGTAGAAAAAGTGGGATAGGATTTTGTTTCCTCCACATTATCATTACAATGGTACTTCCCTTGGACTTGAGAAAACACTCAAAACACAGCACTCTCTCAACTCAAATTCATATACCCCACTCCCAGAATGTATGGAAAAGGTAGGAAAATAAGGAAAGCCTGAGGACTTTAAGGTGATATATTACATAAGAATTGCCCCAGTAGCAATTAGGTGCTGTTTGGGGGAGGCATGGGAGTCCATGCCACTTTGTGCCATCTCATCCCCTCCTCCTTCTCCAGCACGTACAGCCCTGCACTGGGGACATTCATGGGGACAAACTTCCCTCTAAAATCAGTTTCCTGCTCATCCACTGGGTGCCCAGAGTTCTAATTTTGAAGGATGTGGTGAACAGCTCCACATTGGCTGTTTCTCCTGCCATTGTGATTTGGCAAGGCATGTTCATGTCCCCCTCAACCATCTTCTCTCTAAACTGCGGGGCCTCAGCCCAGATCCTCCACTTGATGCTGTGTCTGGAGGCACACTACTTATCAAAATAGACCCATCATCTTGAAACGATTATTGTTAATCCCAAAAATATGCACATTAATAATTCATCTTATCTATTTAGGTTGACATCTACCACCCACTTCTCTAGTATATAAAGACTTGATTGTGTCTTGGATTTCAGATCATCATGAAAGGCCTTTAGGAAAGAACAGTGCTTCCTTCCCCCTCTCCCACAATAGAGGCTGATTGGGAAAGAGCTAGCAAGAGTAAAAAGTGTGTTTAACACCAATCTTCTGGAGTTTCTGGTAAGAACCTGAGTGTCTTGAAGGGCCTTTTCCCCATTACGATATACTGTTTGTTTGTAGGATCTTGGATCCAAGTGCTGGTCTATGTCAATTGATTTTTTATTTTTTAATTCTACTAACTTCCATAAAAAAATTCGACAAACATATTGTGGAATACAACATATTCCAGTTAGTGGTTTTGGTTTCTTATTTGTTTTTTAATGAAATTCAGGGGTATTTAAGTGTAATATTAAGATAATTTTATATATTTTACACTTTCCATGGTTCTTATTATTCTCACATTTTCCAACATGATAGTAGTAACATCCTGCACTACTCTACTATTGACACATCTTAATGTATGAATTTGTACAAGGGTCAAGCTTACCCTTCACTGCATCTCAAAGCGAACACTTTGCTCTAGGTAAAGGGTACTGTGATTTGACCAATGCAAGGCAATAGTGATTTTCAGAACAGCATGACAGAAGATACACCATGGAAGATGAGTTTAAATATTGAACCATTACTCACTTGTAACAAAGTACTGTAAAAATGATATATAGAATATAAAAAAAATAGGAAAAGCACTTTCAAATCAAAAGTGAAAATCCCACAAGGCACAGCTTGACTGTGCCAAAACACTGTATGTTCTAAGACTTGCCACTTCTCGGCTGTTCACAACAGTCAGTGCAACCAATGACATCTACCCAGGGTAGAATAAAAGGCAAACTATCAATGCAGCATATTCCAAACGTATTGATAGTTCTGAAGAGAGTCGTTCAGCAGTAAAGGAAATTTTGCCCATTCCCACTCCCTCTTCTGTTATAACAACGCACCACTTGCGGGCGTTGCTGAGAGGATCGCAGGAGGTCATCAGACTAGAACTTGTTACAAATGCTGCAAATGGAACACCACCAAACATGTTGTAACAGCAGGGGGAAAGAAAATGAAGTAAGAACATTTCACTTGGTGATGAGGTAAAACAAGCCATTTATCTAGTGCTTGCAGTGTGACCTGCACTTTGCTTTTGCAGGAATGAAAGGGATCCTGAACTGGAAAACAAAACTGAATGCTCATTTTGGTTCTTTCCCCTCCACTGCAGAAAATAGAGGAAAACTTCAAGGAGGGAGAATAAGTTTTAAAAGATGTTACCTGCTATTGTAAGAAATGTAATACCAATAATTACTGAGCTGTTAGAAACATAAGTCAACCCAGTGATGAAAAAATTAGATGAAGCTTTGCATGTTGTACACATTTTGTCAAATTGGAGTACTCAGTCTGACGATAATAAGGGAATTAAAAAAGAGCCAGGAAAAATGTGCTTCCTGCTCATGTGCCTCACATTTGTGCAGCTGCTAAGGATAGACAAGGAAGAAGAATTCTATATGCTCCAGAGAAGATACAGATGATGTCCGCTCCTCCTCTCCTGGCAGGGAGCAAAGTCATCTAGCAGGCCCTGGTAGGGCATCTGACAGCAAAATGCATCCAGGAAATAGCAGTAGGGCTGTATCTATATGTTTATAGAGTTCAGGCTCTGTCTGGGACAATTTAGTTCTACATCTCCTAGTCTAATCAGAATCTGTGGCTTAAAATAATTGTCACATCTTTTGCTATCCTATAAATATCATATTGTTTAAAAATATTAAAATATGACTGCTGCCAGAGAACCAATAAAATCAACTCTTCAGATTTATACAATACTAAACCTAGACAACAATAAAATAAAAAACCACACACACATAAAAAAACCCAACCACAACAACAACAAAAACCCCAAACAAAACAAAAACAAAACCAGACACCCTCCCCCCACAAAAATCCAAACCAAAACCAGAAACAAAACCCTTGACAAAAAAACCCAAACCCTTACCAGAAACACTTCAAGAAGAAATCAGTCATGTCCTGCCAGAAGCAGGATATGAAGCAGACTCCTCTGTCTTGGAATGACCTTCTGGTTAGAAGGTTACCTAATACATTTAGTATACTTACTGAGATAGTAAGGCATACTTAAAATCCCCGTTTGCAGCCCACAATACTACAGCATTGTTCCTTCTTCCACATGGCCCTGAATCGCATTGTAAATTATGGTCATCCCTTCTCTCTGCTACGAAAATTAATTATCTGATAAATAGAGTTAATACACATGGTTGCTCTGCAACAATCTGTTTGATGGAATTTGTGTTTGGGGCACCGCAGATGGCCTTGCCAAGACACAGACGCTATAAACATTTTGATTATACGACTGGCTGACTCACTACGAAGCAATCCCTTCGCCTTCGTTACAAGCTGAAGGGCTCTCCGACACTTGCGCTGGGGCTATGGATGGAGAACCTCACATCTCCAAACTACGCAGCAAATGTAAATAGCAGCTCCAGTGCCAAAATATCGCCTTCCAACATCAATACAGCTAAACACATCAGAAAGAAGTGTATGTGTGCATCAGTGCAAAGCCACTTTCACTTGGTAGTGGCCTGGCATGCAGGCAGCTGCTTCCATGAGCTCCAGATACTTTGGATGGGAGAAGACAGAAAGAAGAGTCAGTCTAACACCAGACAGGAAAAGGGGTGTTCTTTTCCCCGCTAAATTAGTATGTGAAGACAAAGCAACATCAATCACTAAGAGAGGCAGCAGCCCAAAATAAGCTGTCTGAACTACCATGAATTTCTTCAGCGTCTCAAATTATGCCAACTAATTAATCCTGAAAACACCCTCTGGTGGGCTCTTCCAATTTCAAAAGGGAAGCAAGAAGGAAAAAGGTAAAATGATTTAGCGTAATAGAGTTCAATGATAGGGACAGACCAAATTCAAGTAGTACAGCCCCTATTCTCAGCAAGAATAGCCTATCCCACAATGAATTCCCTGCCAACTCAACAACAACAACAAAAAAAGCAGTTTTTCCCCTCTCATTCAGCTGAACCTTTACTGTGACTGCAATGGTCTGTGTAAATGGAGATACTCAGAACAAAGCACGAGTTTGAGTGGAGAAAAACAACCTTGTGATTGCCAGTTCATGCAGCTGGACCCAAAATGATAAATCCATAGCTTGTTTCTCCACCATGGCCAGGGAGCTAAGCTGTGCCTTGTCTCAAAAACATCCCAAGTTTTTACCCATTTAAATGGTGTTCCCATTCTGCTCTTTCCCTGAGCAATTACCCCTGCCCATTACAACCTGAAGTCATTCTTTGGGAAGTTGAAAATGCAAACGCCACCCCAAAGCAGCAAACCGAAGGAGAAAAGTAAGTAAAAATGCCATCCAAGCACTAACCATGCGGCACACTCTGAAGTCCAGGCACATAGCAGCATCGCCTGACGACGACTGACACTTGACAGCTGGACAGATCCCTTATCTGTGAGGGGGAAATGAACAGTGCCCTCAATAACTTGAGGTGTCTCTTTCAGTAGATGACAGTGGCAATTTAGCAGTTTGTTATGGCAAATCTAGCAGCAGTTAATTGCATTTAGACAGCCAAATTGGAAGAGCAGTTTGTTCCTTACTGCACTGACCAGCATTTCTTAGAGAACTCAGTTAATGACTTGCTGTTTATTTGCAAATGGTTTTTGCTTCAAACAGCTGGAAAGTGAAGCCTCTACTGAAGCAGTTTGGGCTGTGGTTTTACCTGCAGATCTAATGGAGTTAGGATAGAACAAAACAGAGACAAGAGATTGCTGTTTCTTATGTAAAATAAATAAAATGGTGTCAATATGCTCGATCCCCTATCTCTGGAATTAGAAAAAGCTGAGTAACCCTGTATGGTTCACGGACTGTCTCATTCAAAATAACCATATAAGCCAAAAGTTAGTTATTCATAATTCATTTCAGTCAGTAGGCCAAGTTACAGTCATCCTTCAGAAGTTCAAAGGAAGGAGGCAGAAGGATACAAGTGTGAGGCTGTTCTACATCTAGAGGATATAGGACCACTGGAGACATAAAATCGCTCTTACTGCAAAACAATCAGGAGCCTGACTGACATTTCTGCCATCCCCATATCCACGGGTAATGTGCAATATCTCTTACATCTTAAACTTTTGACCTTTGGTCGTAGATCAAAGACACTCATTATGTTTTCTTTTCAATTCAAAGGAAATTAATAGAAGCAGCCACTGGCCTTCAGTGTTACTTCATTGCAGGAATAAGGTTGCTTCTATTACACAATGCAGCACAAGCCCGGATAAATGTGAATTTATTCAAAATATAGCATCCAAAGAGAGAATATTATGGGCCTTTGGAACATCAGCAGCACTGACATGGTCCTGCATCCAGGGCAGCCTGAAGTGAAGAAGGATGGTCCATCCCAGTTATATCCTGTCACAGGTGACACTCCTTGGAAAACACTAAAACATTTAATCTGCAAATCATGAAGGTTCAGAGAATGTTACAAATTCAAAATCTCAAGGAGATCTGGGGATTTCAAGAAAACAGAAAATCAACAGCATTCTCCCACAGAAACAGTAGCAAATATGTAGTTTTAGAGTAGAATCAAAGATTCTCTGAACTCAGGAGAGTCGGCTTCATCATTAGTTGAAGAAAGCATACAATACAGCACTATATTTTGATTTAAAAATGAGTCTTATACTAGAAATCTGCTATTGTTTCCTATGAAGTTAGAGAAAAATACGCACATCAGGGTTTTGGGAGCACTGAAAGGCCACCTACGGTTGAAGTGATTGACGCAAAGTTGTGTGTTATTACTTTTCTCCTCCAGCTGTACAGTAAAGGGCAAATGCCATGATGCCACCTGCATAATACAGTCACATGTAACATGTCATAGTGAATCAAAAGCCTTAAAGGAAGCCTTTTTTCAGGGTCAAATATGTTTGAGTATCTGTAATGTAGAACAGAAGAATGTAAAGAGGCACAAACTGCTAGATTTCTGAAGTGCTTTTCAATCAGTTCTCTTAGCACTGAAGGCATCAATGCCAGAACATAAAAAATAACTAGAACAAAGGAAAAATAGTTAAACAAGATAGAGAGCTTCAAAGGGATGATGTGTTTCAGACTCGGTTGTAAAATATATCACTGTTGGCAGATCAATATTACCAATTTCTATCTGCATTCACATCTCTGGACAAAAGAAACTCTTCTAACAGTTCTCCTTGCAAGAAATTCAAAGATACGACTCTGTTAACAGTAAGATCATTACAGTATTAAAGCAATAATCGTTAATTACACAATGGGTTACACACAGGAATCACTAAAGCCTCTCCCAGGTCAGCAATGGGAGAATAACTGCATGAGGACTTTCAGCATTTCAGCACTTCTTTGATAGTCGATATGTTATGTCATGGCACCATTCAGATACAAACCTAGTCATTCCCCTTTTGTCCAAGACCCCCCACATTCATGCAGTCTTGTTCATTTGGTGATGGAGAAAAGAGACTACTCTGCCTGAACAGGCATAATCCCTCATGACTATAGTTCTAAGAAATTCACTCTTAATTTAAAGCAGCTTGGGCATGTTAAACAGTTAAGACAGATATTTATAACCTCACAACTGTTAACTTATAGACTCAAATATCTTCACTGCTCCAAGTCAAGTTAAAAATGTTACATGTAACATAATTAAATAAATATTCAACTTATTATAAAATGATAGCCATAAAGCTTGAACCTTAGACATTGACCTTATAGACTGGAGAAGCTAAGAGGCTATAAAGCCGATTTTTAAGATACAAGTTTCTGTATTGCGCCTGCGTCTGAGACAAGCACCAAGCAGCCATGTGCAACCAAATTGAGTTCTGAGCTCTCTCCAAGAAAAGCACACACAACTAGAGTACAAAAGCAAATACAAAATGTCGGAGTTCAACTGCTGCTTGAGAAATACCAGGCCTTTGTCCCTGAACAACGTATCTGCTGCATCCTCCCTCCTTTTTGGAAGCTCATAGGGAAATACCATATGTCAAGCAGGATTTATTACAGACTCTTTATATACGATTAAGTTCCTTCTCAGCTTCAGGCAAGACAAAATTAATTTGACTTTAAAACAAAGCAAATGTTAGTCTAATATGTGCATGTTTTCTACTCTGTCCTTAGAGAGCAGATCCTGTATTTTGCAAGCAGTTGAGATTCCTTCTGAAACCAATAGGCATTTTGACTGATTAATCACTAAGGATTTATTGCTTAGTGAACAAATGAGGATATATTATCTAAAAGAAATGAGCAAGTGGTGTCTGTAGGGATGTGTCTGATGACCAAACAATGCAGATGAGACATTCCTGCAAAAGGATACTTATTGCTTTAAATGGTATTATTTACATAGGAATACAAACAGAAGAAAATCTGTTTTCATTTGATTATTTTTAATTTTTGCTCTAAGGGTAATCAAAAGTACTGTTTCAGCCCATCAAATGTACTGTTTCGGCCCAAGGATACATACTGGTATTCAAATTTTGGGTAAGCTGTGCTCAGAAAAAGAAATACTTGGAAAAAAACATGGCAACAACAGCCAGTATTTAATCACTTTGAACTCAAGGAACTAGCTCACTGGATTATTGTGCTGCATTGATCACGTAATTACAACCTTGATTTAAAACTTCAGTTTTGTGGCTATATGAGTTAGTTGTTAATTATTACTTAGGTGTTAGCTATCCTTAGCCTATACGCATTTACTGAAATCATCAGGCTCTTTTCCTGTGGATCTAAAGCAAGTGTTTTTTTTCTGAAGAGTAAGCTCACTCTCTCAGCCATACTTTGCCATCCATTTAAGACAAGAAACTATAAGCAGGTGGTCAGACCTCCATCTCCTGCAAAGAGGTGACTCATCTCCCTAGGAAAGTCAAGGGGATGAGGGTGCTGGAAGGCTGGTGCCATTGCAGCAGTGGTAAGCAGGATGTTTTGCAGAATAAAAAAAAAGTGGAAAACACAAAACGCAGAGAGAACGCGGCAGAAGCAGCAGCTAAGGACCCAAGCTGGTATCTCTGCACGCCACTATGCTGTGCTCTGGGCTGATATTGGCCTGCTTGGAGCTAACCTGCAGATCTGCTCATAACGCTGCATTACACAGAATGGATATTACCCTTTGGTACTGTCACATTACAAATAAACAAGAGCAGCACATGGATTTTGCACATGGGTTTTTGCACTTGTTTCTTGTTTCAAGCTGTTTGTAGCTGACTGTTCAAAGTCCAGTGGGGTATTACAGAAGAATACAAACTACCCCAAACCCTAATTAGCCCAGTTGATCTCATCAGGACATGTATTAACTTATTTTTAAGTACACCTTAGAAAAAAATCGAAACACCTGCAGTCATCTTTATCATGGCAATTTCTAATAATACATTTCTAATACAAATAACTTTAATGACAAAAATTATATAATAGACTTCACTGTAACAGAACACTTTTCAGGTATAAAATTATAAGGGAATGAGACATTCTCTACAACATTAATGGGCTTTCTTGGACAAGTTATGTTTCAATGAAATATTAATTCTTGATCATTTGTCATGTGTTAATTAGCAGAATAAGCTGTAGGAAGCCTAGATTACCATGCAAATGTTAATTAGGTCATAATTTATGTTAAGCATTTCTAAGTATAGGAGCACCAGAATCTCATTTAGCAGCAGATGAACTTTAGAAAAAAAAATCTGCACTTCAACAGCTATTTCTCTACTTAAATTTAATAGTTACTATGTTTTAGTAAATACCAAAAATATATATTTAATTGTCCAAAGTCTTTTCTGCTTAGAGTCACACCTCAGCTAAAACTCCATCTCTGGCCTGATAGGATGAGAAGTTGGGAGCAGATGGTGAGGTCGCTTTCCAATGCAACAACTCACAGGTGCCATAGGAGGCCTGGGGAAGAGATAATGGCTTTAATTTATATCAGAGCCAAAATACACAGCCCTGAAAAAGCAGAGATGCTGGCTCAGCAGGATGGTGTTGGAGCTCACCCCGTGTTCAGTCAAGAGCACCAGCAATGCCCCATGAGTCACCTCTTGTCTTTAAAAGTAGTGTCTCACTATGTCACTTTCCCAGTGAGAAGGAAGCTGAGAAACAGGGGAATCCTTTTCAGCATGTCCTGCTGCTCCCCTAAGGAACAGGGCTATGGAAAATAAATAAATAAAATAAAATGACAGGATGCTGGTTTCTGACTCTGCCAGACAAGAGCATCCTCCAACCCCAAGCTCCTCCTCGGAGGTCCTTACTTTTTTTACTGTTTATAGGCACAGTTCCTGACACTGTTTTTTGTCAACTGATGAAGAAGTAGGACCTGCATCTAGCCCAAGGAACACGTGCCGATACAGGCAGCACTCAGGCCTGTTGCTTACTGGCTTATTACCTGAAAATACCCATGTACTGCAGCCAGTTTGAGGCAGCAGAGAAGCTGGCTCTGCTTCAGTATTTTATGTGGAACAACTACTGAAGTAAACAGCTGCAATGACACACTGTAGTGGGATGAAGATAAATTTATTTTGCTATTTCCACACTCCCACAACTTTTACACCTCCCCACACAAATCTGCCCAAGCTGCTTCCACTTTGTTGGTATTATCAAAGGAAGAAAAATAGCGTTGGGGCTCTGGAGGGAATACCGGCACTAACTCCCCCTGCTTCTCTCTGAAGGCCAACATTAATTGTTATTTTCGTTTGTTGAACTGCATTGCAATTGATTTTTTTTAGTTGTTTTTGCTGCCTTTTTTTTTTTTAAGGGGAAAAAAAATCATTAAATTATACAAGAGTTACAGAACAGATGCAATTCCACTTCAAGTCATAACAGTCAGCTGTACCTTCTCTAAGATATTTCTAAAGTAAACAATGCCAGGTTGGGGGGGGTGGTGGTGGGGAGATAGTTCAGCTATAATGTCAGACAATTTAGGAGCTAGAAAAATAATAGCTTAGAAAAAAAAGCAGAAAATGAATATAGTTAAATCATGCTAAAAAAGGGTAAAACTTAAGATCACCCCTCTAAGAAAGGCAAAGTGGGAAAAACATGAGACACAGAGCCATCAGCAAAAGGACAAAGAGGGAATCGGGGGAAATAAAATGATTTAAGCACTTAATTTCCAGCAGGGATAAAGGAACAAATAAGGGGGAGAAACATAGGAAACATAAGAAATAGTAGATGGCGTGGAAAGACCAAGCAGTTATTTACCATTCTTCATAATGCAAAACTGGTGAAAAGATTTAAGAGACCTCACATAACAAACGGAGTTAGATAGGTAACTTTTAAAGTGGTTTAATTACTATATGGCACACTTACTAGCAGTTTAATGCAGTATATCTATGTACTTTTATGCTATGTACTTTTTTAGTTCTAGAACACCACACAAGCTTGAACTATGCTACCAATAGGTATAGAAAAAGCTAGAGGAGAAAGCAGGGCCCTGTGTCCCAGTGCTGCAAAAGAAATTTGTCTTGTGGTCTCTGAATCCAATGCAGGCTGTCAGCAAGGTCTGAAACCCAGACAGAGCCTGCCTGCTTCACTCCAGACCTAACCTGCTTATCTTAAGCAATCCTCAGTGAGTAGGGGGTACTTTGTGAGCAGGCTCTATGTATAAAACAGTGGCTGAGCTACTGTAGTAGTGGGCACCCATGGCCATTTAAAAATGTTACCTCCTCCTTTTTAATAAGTATTACTGATGGTGTTATGTGTACTATCAAACAGTACACTATTGAGTACTATTCAAACCTCTCAACTCTGAGGGAATTCCCTGATCAACATTTATTTCCATAAAATCAGAACACAGTTATTAATAAATATTTTTTCGGTGGATATGAACACAGTATCTTGCTTCTTTTCAGAATATCATATTTAAAATTGCTGTGTATACTATGACAGTGCTGATCTCACAGCACCTCAAGCCAAAACAGCTTTCATTCACACTGCCTATACATTTTTTCAGGGCAGAGATGCAATCAATAGAGGCAAAGGAGTCTGAGGAACACAGGAGTAACAAGAATAGTTTTTGTGGAATTCATGTCGCCATGCATCCATTAGCCCCACTTGGTAATTAGGAATTAAAAGTGTCTGATTGCTCCCTTCTACTGAAGGTCACCCTTGAGGCTCTAACACTGGGTTTAGATGCTAATCAAGTGTTTGCTGACTGCTGCCAGGGCACAGGCTACAAACGCCAGCAGAAATCCTGTTCTAAGTCTCTGACTTATTATAAACAAATGCATGCACTGCTCTGTAGGGGATATTTTCAAGAGTACCCAAGCCTCAGGTTTATCACCACAGTTTGTAAGGCAATAGCCTGGCTACACACATATACTTCACTTTAATGACATCTTCCTTCTTTCAGAGCAGCACAGTTTGGTTCAGATTAATAAACCACAGGCACTCCATATTATACATACTCCCATGGATAAGTGATTCAATTAATACTAAATTTTAGCTACACCTTTTAATAATCATTGCTGATAATTTTTAGTTTATTAAAATCTGAGAACAAACGTGTGTAATTAAGATAAACTTCAGAATACTGGATTTTGGTTTTACAAGCACTTTAACTGATATAATAGATTAAAACTAATCTATACAGAACACCTGAGTGCAGAAGGTAGATTAGCAATCAACACATGCATGATGCTGGAGCAACACAGAAGCTGGCCCAGCTAGGGAAGCAAGTACCAAGTGAACACAGAAATCACTTTGAGCTAATATGTCCTGATGCAGCTATGGCTCAGGAACTAGTACAGCCTCCACCTAGGACATTTCTGTTTTCCTTTGCATTGTGTGGATATGCCTAGAATTTTCTTTTTATGAGAGGGGGATATTGAGAGGACTAAGCCATTGAAATGAAAACCTGAGGCAACCTGATCTTTTAAACTAGATGCCTGAAAACTCATGGCTGAAAACATCACAGGAAGCCCAAACCTGCATTTGGGCAGCCAAACCCATATGTCCCAGAAGGTGGCTTTATAGATCAGATGTGGTCACCTGAGCTTAAGAATAATTTATCTGTTATCCTAAGTACAGCTCTCTGAAGATAGATTATCTAGAAAGTCTTTCTTTCTGCAGTTATAGAGGAGTTAGTATAGAATATCAGACTAATTGCTACACCTAATCCCATGTCCAACAGCAGCTAACTCTGAAGTGGCTTAGTACTCTGAAAGAGTACATAAAGTACTCTGAGAATGAACAACATGAAGACCTGAACAATGCAAGATACACATGAAAGCATGTACAACACAATAATCAGGAAATCAATCTGCTGGGAATAGACCAAAAAAGCTATTAAGAAAATGTATCAAAAGTAGTTTACAATTGATACAATAGCAAAGGGGATACCAGGACAGAGGTAAGACAAGGTAGAGGCTAAGGACAGTCTTTGCCTCATCATTTCAGACAGACAGTAGTAAAGAATAGCAAAACTTCTGAAAAATAGACAAATGAAGGTGGAAATAATCAGGGCATGAGACAAGAGCCTTAACAAGACTTCTGGATGCACATACGAACTCGAATGATTGCATCTTAGATGGCTCATGTAGCATGATTCAGAGGTGGCCAGGATGACACAAGCTGAGGAGCTGAAGATGACACTCATGTTACAGGCAGGATGGAATTATTCACAGTGGACAATACTGAAAACTGAGATTTGACACAATGGGAGTTCTGCTTTAGCCATGATAAGAGTTTTGTTTTAGCTATACCGCATCAGACTTAAAACTCAGATGTCATGGACATCAGGGAGATGGGCACAGATTTTAGTGCAGGCACAACTATAATTTGCACTAGACACATGAAGTTCAGAGGTGAATAGCAAGCTTATATTGTTAAAATGAAGGTTATAAACTAAAAAAAAAAGTAACCAAATATATCTACAGATGCTTTTATTAATCATTTAAGTCTCTAATCTGTTTTTTGAATCCTAGCATACTGTTGATTTGCTATTAGATTAACACATTGTGAGGTCATTCTGTAGCTTTGGCCTCTATTTAAGATTGCTGCATCTTTTTTCTCTTTTTGACTACCCAAATGCTTCATCACCTACAAACCTAGTTACATAGCTCTTGCGGACCTGAACAACAGTTGTCATGACAAATTTTCTACCTCAGTGTAAGAGATTAATTTTGCCCTCGTTAAGATCAAGTATCTTGATTAACCATTTACTCCTTTCTCTGATGGATCACTTAGCTCATCTAAAATCCCTCACATGAGCCATCAATGAAAGTAATTTTGTAAGAGGCTCTGAAGGTGTTTTTATGTATAATACTAGAACACAGTCATCTACTGCCCCAAGTCTTTTGCACAATGCTTGTAAAATGCCATTGAATCTGTATGGTCTTACTTGGTGCCTACATTCTGCTGATGGAGTAACACTGTGATGAAAACTCAACTAAGAGCCAACTGCCTGTTTTGGAAAGATTTCCTTCTTCTCTATGAGAGTAGCAACTTCTTCCATCACCTTTTTCTTGCCAGTTTTGGAATCTGAGTTCCAATGTTTGCACCACCTCATCATTCAATGAGCTTTTGGAAGCACTGCCACCCTCGTGGTTTAGCTTGTCTCCCTCACACTTCCCTGCAGTCGATGTCAGCTGACTGAATTTGCCGCCTTCTGTGTGACCATGCTACGAGAGCCTGGGCTGACCTAACACCACTGCCAGATGCAAAGAGCATCTACAGCGTATTCACCCTGACATCTAGGGTGTTGTATTTTCATACTGAAGGTAAAGGCTCTGAGCCCTACAACTTGAAAAAAAATCCAAGAAAACACTCATAATTCTATGCTAAAAAAAGCAACAGTTAAACCCGCTCAGGATGGTGTCAAACTCAAGAAATTTAAAGGTGACAATATTTTCAAGTAAACTGAAATTTCTGAGTAATTGGATTTTTTTTTAATTTGAATTTTCTGTGTTTTCAGGTACACAATTTTTCTCAAATGTAAGTCTAACAAGAACACACAGTCACAAGCAAGTCTGAACTGATTCTAAAAGATGTAGTTTCATTAGCAGATGATTTATTACAGCAGAATATGCATTAGATCTGGCAGTAAAGGAAATTAATTGAAAAAATACTTTAGGAATAAGTAATTTGAGATATCAGGTTTTAGCAATCAAAAAAGATTAATACAGTGATATTCATGACCACAAATAACCATCAAGACAATTTTTTTCTTCAGAAAATGAACAATTAATAAGAGCCTCAGAAATTGCAATTAGTATTAATTTATCTGATTGTACACTTAGATAAGATGTACATAAAATGGTGTTGGACTTTATGGGAAACAGACAGCTACATATGCTAATTACCAAATTTTTAAAAGACCTAAAGTAATTCATCAGAGGAACGCAGGCATTACAGGGATTCCAGCTAAAGAAGTTGGTGGCTCTGCAGACAGGAGCCAAGCAATCATCTGAAAGTGGACATGGGACAGCAGTAGCAGATCCTCTCCTCTGCAGCACTCTGCTCACCAGGTCCACACACAACAGGGATCAGCTCAGCTTACTTGAATTAAGCACAGGGACTATAAGTATGTGGGACTTCTTTATGAAGAAATCTTTTTGTAACCTGACAGCACAGATTCTGTGTGGCAGGAACTTTTTGAGGAGGAGAGCTGCTCTGAAAGAGTTTTGATGGGAAAGAGTTGCTCAGGAAGAAGGCAGGTTGTTTGTCAGAGGCACAGACAGATCAGAGCAGCCTTGTCAGGGCACTTTTCTGGACCATAAGTAGCAAACAAGTACTCTTAACCCCCATACTTCAGGCCAGTACATAACTGCATTTTCCATGCTCAACTTCAATGCACCACCACCACCCAACCTAGAGGCCCTTCAACAATAGATGAATCTTTACTTTGTTCCATTCTCCATCAAAACCTGTGACAGACTTGTTTCATCTTGCTTTGAAGTAGATACTTTTAATGAACTGTTTACCAGCCAAGTCTAATTGTGAAGCGTAACTACTGCAACATGAAAAATCACTCAGAACTGCTATATAGATGGGAAATGACTGCAAGCCAAAAGTTGCAAGGGTGAGCGTATGAAAAATTTCTTTTAAAAGGGGCTCCTGATGTCCGTGAATCTGTAATTCCTCCTTCTTTATAATGTGTGTCCTTGTTCATGTTGAAATTGCTTAGCATATACCAGTCAAAACCAGTTCTGCTTTCTATGCAAATGGCCAAAGACCTGTCTGGGCTGCAATTATAAACCAGTGTCATAATGACATGAAAATGTAATGTTACAGTTGTAACAAAAGCAAATGTAAGGGATTGCAGCATTTTAATATTTCAATAAGGTTAAAGCAGGAGTGCTAAATTATTTAAGTTCTGGAATAAGATATAAGCACTAGAGCAATATTGCATCCATACTCCTGTATCTTTTCATGTGTAGAGGTGATATCTATGTGATAAATTACAGGAGTGTGAGGTAAATTAATTTACTATGCACTTTGATCACAATACCCTCTCCTGGCCTACTAATCCATTTCCCAGCAGACTTGCTCTAACATCCCAAATCACAGAACACTTTCATTGCTGCCATTAAGAACAATGTTTCATAGTCTACCTCTTTTCCTGCTCATAGGCATGGAAGTTTCCCTCCTTGACAAAAAATAATAAATATAAATTAAGCTACAGAAAAGCATAATGATGAAACTTTTATATCCTCTACTCCTCCGTATTATATAACTATAAGAGACTTAAAACCAGAAAATCTCTTCAAATTCTGACAGCTGAGTGAAATGCTGCGATGTCTGCATGTTTCTGGTGGCAGAGGAAAAATGAATAAAGAACAGGTGTATAGCTCACCAACTATGATGATTTAATATTGCCAATTATATCTAGATATAATTTCTGGAAAGGCACTAATAGTTAAACCTAATCTACAAATGTGCTCACAATTTGACATTTTAAGGCTATAGACTACTATGCGATAAAAATGCTAATTAATATATCTATCACTGCCAGAAGAAGTGTGATGAAACCAAAATGTTTGGCAAGCTTATTGTAAAGAAAACCTGCTCCTACCTCAAATCCCCACTCACTGCTAACTACCAGATCTTTGGACCCCATCTCAAAAGGCAGCTGCAGCCCAGGGCAGCTGCAGGAGCTGCTGGAACAGTGAAGCACCAGTCCCTCCCCAGGGAGGTCATAAGCATCCCTCACTGCTGGGTTCTGAGCATGACACACAGGTACTGCCAGGCTGGCGGCTCCTGGAGGGGAGGATATTTACCCCTCTGCTCGCCAGGCTCACAGACGGCTGTAAATCTGAGTTATGATCTATCACAAGGCTGAACAAGCTATAAACTCTCGGGTGTTATTGAACAGAAGATCCCCAAGTGGATTGATTTTGCAGATTTGAAGCTTCTGAATCTTACCACACATATAGAAGTGTATAGAGTCTGAAACCTCCATGAAAGAAATCCACCTGAATGTGGAGAACGTAAAGGGGGAAACAAGTTAGTCTGTAGTAAAGGTATGGATGTGTATACATACAAATGCTACCATCCACCAATTTACCATGGTTTTGTTTAAAGCATGAATTGCACTCTCCCAAATATTAAATATTGACAGAAGCAGTCATGGCAAACTTAATAACACTTCAGGCATTCTGTGCACTTGACTTGATAGATATACTTTAGGATTTGTTATAGGAATTATAATTCAAAATGTAATAAGAAAAATGTTTCTAGAGAAGAAGAAAGGCAAGACAATTGATATTGTTCTCAGGTTTCATACATTTATCCTTTATGATTTTAAGTACTTCATTTAGAAAACACAATCCTTGTAAGCACAGAGGTCTAACTGTGGCCACCAGAGTATAAGGTAAAAATTAAAAAAAATATAAAAGAGTATTAGAAGGGGGTATCTTCTTTCTTTGGCATGGGGGTAGGCAGATAAAAAAATAATGAAAAAGCAGAGAATTTGATAAATATTTCCAATCCATGGAGTGATATTTCTGAAGGTTTTCACTAATAGGAAGAAAATAAGCAAATCACAAGTGCATATAATTAGAGAATGACATAAACCACAGCACATTTTCTTCCCCTAGGTCTGCTGAGCCTTTGCCTTGTGGTAGCAGGAGACACATACAACTTCCACCCTACCATGACCACAGCTCACCAGCACCACTTCAAGCCTGAAAGTGCTGTGCCCACAGGCAAAGCTAGACTGGCCTGGGGGGTAGAGAGACAAGAAACACAGAAAATTAGTGTTTGCTGAGCTTCCTGCACTGGAGCGATGTTGCTGCTGCTGCCCTGCCAGGGCAGCTACTGACACATGATGCTTCTGCAGCTGCAAACAGATGTCTATGCTACTGGAAAAAGACAGTCTAAAGAAGGCAGCAACATTAATTTCCCCTGGGCGATGCAACATAGGGATTTTCTGCTGCCCCTTACAATGTTGTTCTCACTGCTACTTTGGCCTGTGACAAGCCATAGTCCTGTGGGAAGCATCTCGTTCCAGACTGGCACTCACACAATGAGGAAAGATGCTCTCGGCAACACCAAACTCAAAACATTTCAGTCTTCATCAAGAACCAGCAGAAACACAGCCAAACACTTTTGACTATTTGAATAACCAGCTGCAAGACCTGGTGAGCAGATGGGTAACACATAGAATGTAGTTATCCATGAGAATATCCATGAGAAAGACTAAGACCTTGCTGCTTTGAACATCCGTGCTATGGACCCTTTTGAGAAGACAAGAAAAAAAAGGAGGAGCAAAGGACAATGTTCTGTGAAGTGAGTGCAGAATGCAGATCTCCACTAAAAATGGGTCTTGGCACTACAAGATGAAGTAACATATAGAGGATTGTATGTGAACATGCCTGCAGCATTTAGAACAAAACAGATGCATCTGGCCATACATGCATCCACACGTTCTCATTTTGGGAGATGATACAGACACCTTCCTCCATCCTCCTCAAGGATTAATGAAAGGAAATATATAAAATAATAGCAGCCATAAATAAGGAGGCTTTGCAGCAGAACAAAATTAAGCCTCCTTTTCTTACAGCATCTTTCCAAAACTTCCAATTACAGAAGAGGGAGATGCTTCAGACAAGAAAGGGTATCCAAAACTGAGTGAATTATTTACTAAGAAACAGTTATATTACAGACATCAAAGTGTTCACAGCACCAGAGCAAGATGGAAAATCTTCATCCTTTTCCTGTTCCAAGAGGTGGATTTTTGTCCTTTTGACCATTAGGACATGGCAAAAGCACTGAGAAAAGAAATAGGCAGACAGTGATATAATCCAGAATAAAACCTCTTTGCCTCATGGCTTAGTGTCCTGAAAATATTAAGCAGGGTTTTTTTTTATGGGATGGCACCATTATCTTCTGCAGCTACAATTCATGGGATGTTTCTCAAAACTACATCACAAAGTACTTGTTCATTCACAGTATCCGGTAGTTGTCTCCATAATTTATGGAGACCATCCTATGTAAAACCCTGAAAAAAAAATGACAGATCTCAGGGGCTGTTTGTTGTTTAATCTCAGTTCATCATGATTCAAAAAGAATGATGTTAAAATGCAAGAAAAGTCATCCATAATGGTAAAAAAAGATTCTTAGACATTCTTAGCTGTTCTCTAAGAAACATAAATAATCAGCTCTGTCAGCTATGAAATGAATCTACATTTTCTATTCCACATGAAGGGCCGTCAAAACCAATCCTAAGTGGTTAACACCCCATTCTATTTCTGCTGGCAGAAAGTTGGGGCTCTGCAAGATTTGACAGCTACAGATCGTCCACTGAGCTGGGTAACGACATAAAAAGACATCATGCAGAACTAGGCTGGTACTTCTACAAAAAATCACAAGGCTTTGGAAAGAGATTTGTGCTTTGTACTGCTGCAAAACAATCCTTGGTCTTTGTGCTGTGCCGCTGCCAGGTCATGCTGCCAGCTCCCTGTGTGCTGAACGAGCGGCTCACTGGTTGAACCAGACTTTCTCCTCAGGAACAGGGAAATTCAGCCCAGTGAAAGACAGATTCGAGTCCTTCATCCGAATCAGCTTCCAGGGAAATGCCCAAACCTCCACACCACTGATCATACTGTTGGTAAGACCTCAACCTCTCATTTTAACAAAATTTGGATCCTGCTAAAACTAGTATGCTCCTACCAGAGATTTTTATTTTGTTTGACAGGTCTATATATTTCACTAAAAGTCTCCTCTGGCACATAATCCCCAACTCATTTATTGTAAGTACTCTTACTTAAAATGCAATATGGCCACTTATGATTCCCACCAAAATCCTCCCCACCCTCCCAGGAACTTGTCATGAAAAAGGCACAATTAGATACAGTTTAAATAGCTGCTGGATTCAACAATTAATATTAAAGTGCACGGACAGAGCTTCACTGCTGATAGACGATCGTGTTTTCTCCGGAAGAGAACAGTGGTGCTTTGCAAAGCAGAGCTGAGTTTACATAAAAATGACAAAAGCAGATGCTATCACTTTGATACAGAAACACATTTCTAATACTAAGCCCCAGTTGGAAAAAACAGAAGCATTTCTCCAAATAAAGTGATATTCCAGCTTGTGTTTCTTCAAGGACAGCAAAATAACTGCTACAGATGTATATTAAAGGAGGAGTATTGGTCTCTGACATGGAAAACTGTCACTTCGACAAGTTGAAATTGGCTCATTAAATTAGTAGAGATCTTGAGATAACTGAGAATTCAGCAAAATACCTCAACAGCAGTGCAGACAAACATCAGCGTCAAAGCTTTGCCTGCCCGTGAGCTCCTGCTTCGTTCAGAACGAAGAGGCCACAAGCACTGCTCTGCTGTGGCTGGGGTGCAGCCTTGGCCTCCTCCAAAATTCAAGCAGAGAGAGGGAGAAGCCACAGTTCAAGGCTTATGTTCAAATAGCAGCAGAAGAATGGCTGAAAATCCACACCTACTGCAGCACATAGTCAACAGGCAGCGGTTCAGCTTTCTTCTGAAAGAATAACAAAACCATCCAAAATCTGTCCTTCTCCAGAGGTTAAACTTTGCAAGGAATACCAGTCTGTTGTTTGTTAAAAGCTCCATTCCACTTGTGTTTAATTCTCTATGAACAGCACCTGTCACCACCATCCAAGAGCCCCGCCCCAGCTCAGAGCAGAGCTGTGCAATCGGTTTGATGGGCAGTGAGTTTAGTGCTGCCTCTTCCATCTCTTCACTTTTTGGCATGGGTAGGGCTTGTCTCAAAGCCCATTCAACCTTACATAGAACACTACATTAGCCACAGAGAATGAGCAATGCACTAGCTCTTTTTTGCCCTCTCAGGGCAAATGAGGGAAAAAAATCCTGCTGTCCCATCTCTGCTCTCCTGGTTACCTAATTTTTTTATTCAAAAATGGAAAACTCAAGAGGCATTGGGAGTTACCCTCCCTACCAGCAATAGCTTAAAACCACAGCTCTACTTTTGGGTCAACTCCTACAGCAGAACATAGATTCTCACTAGACATACTCTGTTTTAAATCTGCTTAAGGAAAGATTCAGTACATTCTCTAGACTTGTCTTCACTAATTTAATCTGACCTTTTCCTTGTATTTCTTTCAGTGTTTAGAAATATGACAAATTGTTTCAGGTTTTGTTTTCTTTTTTTTCTTTTCCATTTAGGAAGAAAATCAAATTGCTCTAAACTAATTTAAAAATGTAAATACTGCACCAAACTAACCCTTGATATCTTGCTTTGGCTGTCAAATAAAAAAAAATTCAATTATTTACACTGCTTTAGTCACACAACAAAAGAAACACTACTTTGCAAGATGTAGAGTGTTGTATTCCTTCAGACTACAAAATAAACGATTGTCACAATAGGAAAGAAAATTTGCTATAATTCCTCAAATAAATAAAAGCTTTTAACCACAACAGGTTAACACAAGAAATTTTGATATTAATTCAGTAATATAGGTAGAATCAAGTCCTAGTTTGATTCTCAGGGCCTAACAAGAGCCTTTAGATACCCTCTGCAATTCAGGAAGTAGGTATCAGCTGAAGCTCAGTCACCTTTTCACAGCATAAGAGGAAAAGGATCCTGTGGAAGAGAAGCCCTTGCCAGGACTCCACAGTCCAGCCACGTGGCCCTGATATGAACTGGGACAGGGGTTCCTACTGTTCCTCTATGATAGCATGAAGTCCTGTCAGGAAACATAATAGTACTGGTAAATAGCTATAGAATGTCTAAGCTTCTCTGCTGCCAAAACAGTGGTAAATAATGGAGAAGACCTTTCCCCAGTTTGGAGATTTTCTAGGTTCCAGCAAGTGAGAAACAAAGCTTCTGTGGTTGGCTTGAAACTCAACAGCAGCAGCCAAAAAGGGGCCATTAGTGAGGAAGGACACACAGGACCCTAACAGCACCCTAACCTTACCAACTCACCCCCACACCTTTGACTGGACCAAACAAGACTTTTTCACAGGTGATTTTCCATCTAGGAAACCCCAGAGAACATTCCTCTTTTGGGACTGATCTTGTAGGACTTTACCCAGAGCAATATATGTCTTTAGAAGCAACCAAAAGTTTTGGTTTTTTTTTTCCAGTTGTAGCAAATGAAAGAGTCTGAAATTTTTTCCCTATTAAAAATAATTGACATGATTTATCTTGCCACAAGCTTTTATGCTGCTGTAGCTGGCCTGCAATCATATTGAGATAACAGCTTGTAGTTACCAAGATTTACAAGTCAGATGCTACAAAGAATACGCTCACAGAGTGATGCAGAATTGGCGTTATGCTGCCTGTGAAAGATTGGAAGCATTGCACAAAACTCGGGTGGAAAGCATAGCCTTCAATCAAGAAGCACAAGTAAAGTGGAAGATTTTTTTATCCAAAGACAAGCCCAACCTTCTTATCTCTTAAAGGAAGCAATTAAGTGAAAAGTAGGAATTTCTCCATTTGAAGCAGCAACTGCACTGCCTGTCTGCATGTGCTGAGCCTGTGGTTCAGCTGAGAGCATGGACATGGGAAAAATTCACTACAACAGTACAACTTGTTTGTCAATTGAGTAGCAGTAAGTGAACATGAAGGCTCTTTACACCTCACAGCTGGGGCAGTCTGATAGATTATAGCTTAACCACCATGAAAGTTTAAGCCAGCGTGAAGTTGGCTTACAGGAAAGCACTTGATTTTATGAAGAGAGGGAGCTAAGAGCCTCCATGAGCCATCACCCAGCTCACAGCAGCACTTGAACTTGTATGCCAAGGACAGAGCACTAGGGACAGGATGCCTGCTATGGGTACTAGCTGGGAGGATAGTGTCTGGCAGCCACCAGCCTCATTTAGAGGCTATGAGAGGAATAGCATAACAAAACCTCACTTATTTGCATCTCAGTTGCCCTAAATATGCTCCTGATGGAGATCTGTTTCCTCAGATGATCTATTCCACTGCTGCATCCTGGGTACAGACTACACAGAGGGATTGACTATCCCTTCCTCAGGCATAGAGACACAGAAAAGAAACAAAAGGCAGGTGTTGGTCAGATGTCCCATAAAACTATGCTATCTTTATAGCAAATATTGATGTTCTGAGATCAGAGTATGGAATAATCCCTCCTGACAATGGCATATTTGAATAACATTATTATTTTTGCTTGGTTCCCGTGTGAAATATGGACATTAAAGCAGTTCTTTAAAAGCAGACAGGACACAGCTTATCGTAGGTCCTCTGAAACTTTAGGTACTAATTCATACAATGCACATGTATTATACAGAGGATATTATTTTGCTATAGTTACACTTAAAAGCAGATTTGCCTTTAAACCCTGGATGAATTTCCCTTAACAGACTTTGATTCACAGATTCTATCAGGACTAAGGGATAATCTCTTCTCACCTGTTAAAGAGCAGAGCCTCTCAGATGTAGGGAGAAGCATACTAAAGACATACAATCCTTATCAGAAGGGCTTCAGTATAAACATGATACTGCTTTGTAGTTTGTTTCCATCTCTAGACACTCTAGATTATACCTTTCCCTTTGATAGACTAGAAAACAAAACACACACACAAAAGAATATAAGCAAATAATTCAGTTTACGTAAGAAGGGGGTTTATGGGGGACTTTTACAGCCTGAACCTCAGGGGACTATGACTAGTACAAAAGAACTGCTTGATACCGCGCTGGTCATAGAAGGCATATTACAAGACACTGTACAGCAACAGGCAGCTCAAAGGCAATTCAAACACAATCTAAAAAGTCAAAGAACTGCTTTACTAGGGGAAGCCATCAAATGATTCACACTGAAAGCAGAAATCCCTTTCACTTTAATTTGCACCTATTTTTAATACCAGCATTTGTTCAGGAAGAAATTCTTCACTGTGAGGGTGATGAGGCACTGGAAGAAGCTGCCCAGAGAGGCTGTGGATGCCACCTTCCTGGAAGTGTTCAAGGCCAGGTTGGATGGGGTTGTGAGCAACCTGGTCTAGTGGGAGGTGTCCCTGCCCATGGCAGGTGGCTGGAGCTGGATGATCTTTAAGATCCCTTCCAACCCAAACCATTCTGTGATTTTCAGAACTGGTCCTGCTTAGTCAAAAGTTTGCTTTCCAGAGCCAGGATCACCCAATGTGACCAACATGCTTATGTCTGTGAGAACACCATGACCTCAAGAAGGGTGTCTTGACTACACTGCAGCATCTAAACAGGGAGAACCTTTGGGGTTATAAAGGATGAAGGTCTGGGTCCAGTATTAATACAAAAATATCAAAGCATAAGGGCAGAGAGGAAGTAATCTAGAAATCACTAAGACAGTATACTGCCTTGCATAGAGCCTGCTGCAAAGACAGGCACAAAGTACCTGCAAAATTTTTCCCATAGGAAAATTCTGATCAACAGAAATATTTTTCTATAGGTAAAAAAGGTTATAATTTATATTTTCCCAAATTTATTAGAAAACACTTAAAATATGGTGTCAATATCAAAGTGGAAAATGTATTTTTAACATTTCAAATCTATTGCTCAAATAGCTTGATTCTTTCCAAACAGCAATGTTTGAAACTATTTACTTCATAGAAATGTGGGTAGTGTTTTAATTGGATTCAAATCAAGTGGCATTTTGTTGCTTGAACACCACATCAAGGTGCATTGACTTTAACAGGAGGACATGCAGAGAGCCTTTTAGAAAAGTGAGAGCCATAAGACCTTACATAAAGAAAGATCTAAAAGGAAATAATGAAAGCTGATTTAAAGGAAGACAGAATCAGAAATAGAATAAGGGGGGGTGGGCAGGAAGAAGAAAAGAGATACTGAAATGGAGTGAAAACCAAGAGAAGGCAGCAGGTAATCTGCCTACACTGTGGTCCTTTCACTAAGTCACAGCCTGGCACTCTCCTAAGAGTGGTTTGGGAGGGATGGAAATACAATGTGCAATGTTGCATGCTTGCTGTCCACAGCCTGCTCCCAGTCAGGGCATCTCAAAATTCCCTTCTCACAACTGTCTCTCAGCTCTTGTTCACACCAACTTTCAAGTGGGAAACTTGGCAGAGCCCACATTTACCTTTTAGGACTCAAAAGACTCCAACTCAAAGAAACTGGAGTAAGTATCACAAGCATGAGATAAATGTCTAATAACTGCTGTCAGCTCATTCAGTGTGTTACTAACAGTAGAAGATCAGCATTAAACAATTACCAAATCTGTCCTTGGGGAAAAGGGGCATGCAAAACTTTTCTAACCAAGACACTGAGGAAGATATATTCCACCTTAACATAATGCACTTAAGTATCTTATCTGGCAGCTCTTCCAACTCCCAGCGTGCTGTGACAAATTGGGATAAGCATGGTGGAGTATCACTAATGGTCTTCTCTGCTTTCACCTAGCTATGAGTCACATCCTTCTCTGCTGTGGATCCAGACAGGTTTAAATAGGCAGAGGGAAGGTCCTGCCACCAAGTAGCCCTAGGAAAGCCAGGAGTTCCCATGGACGCTCCTTCACTTAGCAGTGGTCATTGTGAATTACCCTAGTGCCTTAAGATTTCAGTAAGAGAAAAAATAGCAGTGGAGGGGACAGAAGAGTGTCACCTCACTCTTAGGCATTGAATAATCTCAGAGACTGCTATCAGTGGTGTTCTGGCTGTGATAATTTCCTCTTCCAAAGTTAGCATTCAGACATTCACTGGCTTTTGTCTATTGCTGTCATCAAGGCATTTGCATGCACTAATCCATGACAAATGGTTTCATTTGATGCACATCTGATTTCCTTGCCTGCCAACTAGGAAGAGATAATAGAAATACCAAGAGAAACTAAATTAGAACTAAAGGAGTCATCTATTTGTTGGAGAAACTCAAAACAAGGTTAAGATAAACACCAACCAGGCTGCTGACATAATGGAGAAAGGGCTGAGGTTTCAGCCATGGAAAGACAGTTTTTAATTACCTGGGGGGGGGAACCAAACAAAAGTGCTGCATTTTAAAGCCTCACAAAAATGTTATATTACTACAGAAATAACTGTAGTACAGCTGTGGGAGCTGGCTTAGACACAATCATTCTCTGTCACATCCTGCCCTGGCACACTGAAGCCAATTACAAACTCAAACCCCTCTATTATCTTGAAACAAAAACTCCAGAGATGAGTTTGAACACACACTAGTCACTTCTGGTTGACTGACCACCCAAACTGAAAGCATCCCATATGTGTAACCAAGAGGAATTTCATGAGTTAATGATACTCACAGCAAACAATGTTAATGCAGCCCTGATAGCTTACAGATTTAAGCAAGATTTTTAGATAAGGGAAATACCTTTTATAAAGGCAGCAGAAAACATTGATTTTGGGGAAAAAAACCCAACCCACTTCTGGAAACATTGGGCCTAGCTTACATTCAGTGCTGCTGCAAACCAAAACAAGAGCTGGTACCAGCCAGAAGAACACATAAGACTTTCCCCATGTTTGCATTGGTATTGGATTTGAAGTCTGGGGGAGGTCTTGATTTATTTTGGAAAAAAAGCATCCACTGGTGTATCTGAATATATGTTTCCAGGCAGGCTTTATTAATTCATCAGGATCATGACTCGTTTTAGGTAGCTGCTGCAATTAATTACCTTATGTAGGTAATTTTTTATATTCCTCACTGGGAGAAAGGCAGAAATAAGGAATGCACAGAGACAGCAAATTTTTTTTTTTTACCATTACAGTTTCAGCCTAGAAAACCAACTTCTCCAAAAGAACACGAAGTCCTCAAAATTCTCCCCTCAGTTCTGAGAATGTTTACATTAAAACATGAAATAGTTTGGTATTCAAAAGCTTCTAAACTCTAATATTAGTTGGCTTTGAAATGCATGATAGAAAATATAGAAATTAGTATATCATAGAACTACAACTATATATTGTATTAATCTCATTAGTATAGAATGTATTTTCAGAGTTGTATATTAGTGTATTTTGCCTTCCTTATCCAAAGAATCTTTAGCCAAATCTGAAATCAAGCTAAAGTTTTTCTCCGAAATGCATTTTTCAAAATGCACAGTTCTGAACACTACCTCACTTCAAGTTTCATTGTTACTTGATCTCATTTCTGCTTGGTGTTAGGTTTTACTTAAATTCAGAATGTATTACTTGTTAGTAAGTTTGTATAGACAAATGTATATAATATAGATATTGTTCCATCCTAGAATCTGTTCAACTGTGTTATTGATGACTTCTGGGCAGCATGCAGGGGCAGAGGTTCTAAACAAGAGGTACCCTTCGTGTCTTCATGTTCTTTTAAAAAATAAACATATAAATCAATGAAACCAATTTTCCAAATAAACTATCCTTGCTTGCTCCCAACCACTTAATTAAACATAATTAACTCTAGTTTGTTTTGGCAACCAATTAATGTCATGATCAAATATAAATAGACTGCAAGAAAAGATTATAATTAATCTTTCTTAACAATACAGTAAAATTACACCAAAGCTTTGCTTGCCAGAAATATTTAACAGCATTTTTGAAGAGCATTAATGAGAACAATAAAAGAGATAATAAAGTTTTATCAGAGTGTGTACAGTTAAGATCTGAGGCTCTTGCTTGCACTCACGCTGATCTATAGAGCCTGTTGGCTGCTGACATGATTTACAACACAGAAATTACTGTACTAAGCTCCCCACTTCCAAATAAACTGACGTGTATGTTCATAGGTGTTTTCTGAACAAGTTCTCTGTCAACGTAACTTTCACTTGCTCATAAGCTAACTGCAGAAGTGATTTTTGTCTGAGCATTCACAATGAATGCTCTTGATTCAGATTTGGCAAGTACAGAGAAAACAAAAATTAATCCAATAGGAGCTTTGGATCATGCATGAGGACAGATTAAATGCATATTTTGATCTGAACCAGCAGCTGTCCTAATAATCAAGAGACAAGTATCAACACTTAAGCTCCTTTTTAATTGCCTATTCATTTAGTGAGAGGTAAGGCACATGATAGATACACAAATAAAACTCCACAGCTCATAGAAGTATTAATGCACAATTTTAAAAAGCACCCAGCAGAAGCGGCTGTTGATGGGAGCTGAGGTGTAGAGCTGACTGCTCCCAGATTACTTGTACCTCAAGGACATGGCACCAGTGACAGCACCCTGGTAGAAGGAAATTCAGTCATCCCAGATAACAGATGGTCCATGTATTGCACTTAGTGATTCTCAAGGAAACATTTTCACATCATCCAAAAACTAGTAATGTCATTCATTCCAGCCACCTACTCAGCTCTCAAGTAAAGATGTTCTCTCAAAGTAAAACAAGGATTATAATGGAATACTGTGACAATTACTGATTATCATATGATAGCAACAGTGGTCTTGCACCTGCTGTCACTGAAGTGACCTTTCAAGAAGGGCAGGACTGGTTTCTTCACCCACTGCAAAGGAAAAGGGGCAAACTGTTCTGAAAGGAATACAGAAGGCAAGAGAGAAACGTCAGATAAGTCTTCTGAATAGATCATAGAAATATGTTTCACACATACATACATGGGACTTTGTAACTTCATTCAGCTTAATTTACACCCCCCAATTCCCCACTGCGCATCACTGACTGATTCTCATAAATCTGGAGTCCAACTTTTCTTCAGTCCTCATGGTCCCTGCCTAGAGCACAATGAAAAGAAATCTCCAGCACCAGTCCCATGCAAAAAAAAAATAAGTTTAGCTGAAGAGAACTGTTCTGTACAAAGCATCTGAAAATAGTAAAAATGGTGAATCCCATCAGGAAAATAAATCTTGCTCACAGCAAAGGTTGATTTCACAGCAGAGTGGAAAAGAAAACATTCAGAAGGAAATACAAAGATTATAGGTGGGATAGGATAAAACAATATGAAGCTTAATGGGAGAAAACACATCTATCTTATGAGGAAATGCGCTTGGATATTGCCTTTTAAAATATAAATGAGCCTTAGCCTAAAGTAGACTAATCATTAAAGGCAAGTTTCTGATGTTATCAGCAGAAATACTTCAGTGCAGAGTAACATAGTTTGCCTTTGGGGTTTATATTTGTAGGTGCCAAATTTTCCCTGGGACTTAACCACCACAGTATGAATTCTCAGCCTTCAATACCATGACAGCAAGGTACACATAGTGCAGTGCACTAAAATGTCCCTTCATGACTCACCAAGGCCCCATGGCTGTACTTGGAGGTGGAGGATCAGCGCACAGGTGTGGGAGAAGTTGCCTGCTAGGGCCATCGCAGCAAGAGGCACTTTTCGGTTGCTGTTTTCCCAGAGCATCTTCTGCCATGCAAAGAGGGACATGCTTTGTACCTGCCTATGTGGCTGCCTGCAGAGAGGCCTGAGGGAGAGCTCAAGTGCCATGGGATGGGGACAGGAGCATGAGCAGGAGGAAGGACAGAACAAAGCATAGATACTGCCAGTGCAAACCACATGAAGGAGGCACATCCTTCCTCTTGAAATACCATGGTTACCACCTTGCCATTGCTCTTTTGCACAAGGTGTGCTGCAAAGGTGATCGAAGGGACCACTTTCAGCAGCTTGTGTGGAGCCACACTGAGCACAGCGGTCTGCTCAGTGCCCCACTGCACACCTTGGCCATGCTATTCTTCACAGTCCACTGAGCTGTGACACCTGGTACCCCTCAGATTGCTCTGTCTCCCTGGATCAGAAGTAACAAGGCATCACATTCAGCAGCATGACTGGTGACAGCTTTCCTGCACCTGAGCTGTGGGCCTTGCAGCTACACACCCTTCTCCTGTGAAGAAGAGAGGTGTCCTCTTGCCTGTGACACCCCCCCCAACACCGAGTACTGGCTGCTCCTTGGCAATGCCTACCTACCCTTTCCCTGTTACCCAAAAGACAGGAGCCCATTAAAGTAACAACTTACAGACCCCAGAAAAAAAGCCCCCAAACATAGCTAAATCTCTGGGTGCAAACACACCCTCCAGCCATGTACCCTTCCGTTCTCTTTCGCAAGTTCAGTTTTTCAGAAATAAATAAAAATCACAGGGTGCAATACTTCTGGTAAAGTCTGCTGCTGTAAACTAGTGTATCACACAAGCACAGGAGGCAATTCATCTCTGTCGTGCTGCTAGCAATCCTACCTTGTCCCTAAGTGTTGATTTTACATCAGTTCTCTGCCTACACAAAATACATACGAATGGTAGTCCACATACACCCAAATGTATTTTGTATGTGACCAGGAACACAGTAGGCACTTCCAACCTGGATTTCTTTACTTTGCAGCTGGTAGTTTTACTCTTTCAAGACCAGACTGCAAAGTCCAGAGGTATATAACAGAAAGGTATCACGAGAGATGATTTCCAGTGAGTGACTGGTACAGTTCATTGTGAGCTGTTTTTTCTGATTGTGAACAAACCAGGATTGATATGGTGCTTCCTGTGTACTTACTGGTGTAAATGAAATGCGAATCAGGCCTTAGAGCTTATAGACTTAGTCCTTTTAATTAACACAGCAAGAAACACCAGTTGTCAGCTTTCATGCCCATGACATGATCTGCTGGACACTGGCTAAGCTGTTGCATGGTTATTTAGACAATAATCCTGTTGAATTAATCAATTATTCTACAAAGTAAAAACAATGTATTTCATTCACACATTCCCGAGAAATTAGATTCAGACCAACATTTGTCCCAGTCTGTTTTGAACCGAATAACCACATATATAGGGTATATGAAAGCAGCAAACCTTTTGTAATGTAAAAACACACAGCTTCCCAAGGCTATAAAAATCAGTGGGAAGACCAAGATCAGAACTAAGAAATTTTTTGCTCACAGCCTCAGACTTAAGTTTCCACAAAGTGCTGTCTACCAAGAAACATGCTTAGAGCATCCTTATGCTGATGGTGCTTGTTAGTTTATATAGACTTGCTTTGAGACTGATTTTTCTCCTTGCAATGAGGTCTAGAGAATCACTTCTTTTAATAGGCACATCACTAACTACTGTTGCAGTAAAACATACTTCATGTTTAGTAGACATACGATTCCAGCCTTGATTCAGTCCATGATTTCTTCCCCTGAATAGGTCTATTTTTAATTAGCATATTTGCAAATGTCAGCATTGCTACAGTAGGTACATGTTTCCGCATCATCTTTACACCATATGCAAGACTAACCTAGCATCCTTAATGTATACCTAATTATTGTGCCCAAACTTACAGGTAAATCTAATGTGCTTTCCTGTATTTATAAGCAACATGTGGCCAGTGCTGTCCATTGCGATTCAATACTAGCTGATGGTCCTCACTAGAAGCAAAACACTCATTTATGGAACAAAGCCAGAAAAATGTGCTAAGAATTGCATGATAAAGGGTGGTGGTTATTTTTTGTTTCTTAAACTCGAATCCTTTACTCTGTTGATAATTTGTTGTCTTACCAAACACCAGCATCTACTTCCTACCTCTGGGCAGGGTCAATCCTGTCAATCAGATGATCAATGGACTATCACAGGCACTCGGCTAACTCTGCAAATCACAACCTGTCCACTCTAATCCTCAGGCCAATTCAACAGCTCTACAACTGGGTGTATCAGAGTCTAAAGCAGCCAATGTGGAATTCTCATTACAAGTGGTTTCTTATTAAATCACACAGAAATGCTTGGGAAAAGAAAAAAATAGAGATTTGTTTCCACACAAAGTTATTTCCTGTGAATGTTTTCATATGTCCTTTCCCTAACAACTTTCTTGAAAATGAAATATCATCAGAAAAAGCCTTCAGAAAGCCACGTGTATATACACAAGGGGAATTGCACTACAATGGTGTTCAGCTACCTTACTCCAAAGGTCTCCTCCAGACCCCAGCAAAGCAGCCTGAAAATCTACCCTGCCAATCTCACCTATCAGAGTCAAAAGGAACAGCCACCAATAGTTAAGGGTACTTAACAGCGACATTCAAACTTTTCATTGTGTTAATAACAAAAAAATAATGAACAGGTACAAACAATAGAGCAGCATCCATCTTATATTCAAGCAATATTTACTATGCCCTTATTATCTGTGCTGGTCTGCCAACATTTTGGAGAAAATAAAGGTGCAGTCAATTAGAAATACTGTCACGTAAAGCGGTTTATCACATTTGTTTTCAGATTCCTACCTTCTGCTAAGTCTTCTAACTGAATAAAGCACTGAATTATAAAACTGAAAAATTATACCACGCTGAAAGGGAGCTTTAAACTTCTGTGATTGTACTTATTGTGTAGAAACCTATTTCAACCCATTCAGACACTCGCTTAAGAAACTTTCAGAAAAAAAAAAGCTCAGAAATATCTGATGGTAACCTAACCTTTTCATACAGTGCCCTCAGTTTCCAGTGTTTCAAAACTGGATTAACTGCAGTAGTAGAGATGCGTATACACTCACTGTGCTAATCCACTGAGTTCAGTTCAAGTTTATTACGTTAAATACACTCCACGAGGATTTTCTTTTACTTGCACCTTCCTGTGCTCAGTGAAGCTCTTCTATTCATGAAGTATAAGAAGAACAAGGTGAGAGGGAACCTGCCTTTTTAATTACCTTGTACCAAAGTAGCCCCACAATGAAGCTGAGCAGCAAAAAATCTCTTTAGAGCATCTCATTAACTATGGAAGATCATGAACTGAAGGAAAAGGTATGCTGAGCATGCTATTGATTACAGCTATATTTGCCATGATTCAATAAGTTGAAATTTCATATATCAAATATTAAATTACTGAAATTATGCACTGGTTCATCTGCATCCATTTTTTATTCACTTTTATTTGGCTGAACATTTTAATCTTACTTACACAGTGACTAACTAAAAGTAAATGACGCATTCCTAATATTATAAATATGAAAAATAGGGTGTGCTCAGGGACTGCAGTTGAATACATTAAAATCACTCAGTTTGCTATTTAACATATTTCCATCCCTTTTACGTACAACCTTTCACATTCAGTTGGCAGACTGCAAATTCATGGCCTTATAAAAAACACTGTCTTGATTTTCTGTTGTGACAGCAGAAATTGTCCAAAATCCCTAACAGTTTCCTAAAGGACGCTCACTAGCGGGTACTTCCCAGGTGCAGCACAATCTGAATCTGAGGTGAACATCATGTCAAATTCCACTCATCTGTCAATGTAGTGGATTATTTCTTGAGAGACTGAAATTGGCTGCCTGGGATCAGAACACCATCAATCTTATTCATGTAGGGTGCAGGGAAGCTGCCTGAGAAAGGCTCGCAAGAGGGAAAGCTTGGCTGTTTCTAAGTAGGTGATGAGGCAGCTGTAAAACCTTCACTCTATCTGTATCACATCTGAGTGAAAGATTTTGTCATTTTTCACATTTCCCCAACACTTGGTATGCATTCGGTGTCTTGCTGTTCTTGCTTCATAAAAAAGGTGATTTTTCAAGCTTAGGCAAATGTTGCAGAGCTCTGAATCCACACAGCTCTCATTTTTTCTCATAATGTCACTTGTTTCAGCTGATTTTACAAAACGAGATTACATTTTCTTTTTACCTGTTTAGCTAGGCTGTTTTTTCCTATTTCCTTCACCGGGGAACAGACACAAATAACCTGCAGCATTACTTACAATTGCATTGTAATGAATATTTTGTTCATTTCTCTGCAAGTCCCAAATAAGAACCTCACCACTCAAACTTCAAATACTTTCTAACTTCCAGTGCTAGCTAGCAAAGATAACAGCATTAGTCCATCTAATGCTCTAACACAGACACCAAGAGCTAGTCTATCAAAGATTCAGGTCTAGCCCTCTGTACTATGCATATTTTATTACAAGAAAGCAAGACAATGCCAATACCTATGACTTTTTAACAAGGAAAGTATTTGGGAAAACTGAGTCATTAAGGTTGCTAAAGACTTGCGGTTCAAGACTGTCCATCTTTGAAGGTATGCCATTAGATCAAAAAAACATTAAAGTGTTAGTTGCCACGTTGTTAAATGATTCATTACTACGAGTTAACATTTTCCATCTTTCATTTCTAAAGCCCTTAAAACCTCTCCCACCTTCCTTTGGATCCAGATTTGTTAAGTGACATTCTTGGCCCCTCTAATTTAAACCAGATGATAATACTGTGCTAGAATATGCCAACTCCATTTTTAACACAGCACATTCTACAAAGTGCAATTAACAGTTGAAAAAGTTACGTGATCCATTTCTACCAATAAGAACACAACAAAACTACTAATGTGGAGTCTCTGGATCATGACAAAGTGAGCTGCATTCTCCACTACTAACCTGTGGGATTTATTTCAACTTTACAGGCATTTAATGCCATTGACTCAAATTCTCCTCTGGGCTGCACTTTCACAACCCCATCAACTTTCGGAGGTAAACTTGAGACCCTTAGAATAACTGTGTCTCATTTATGCTGAGGGAAACACCCAACCTCCACTCAGTAAGCACTAGTGACTATGGGTGAGATGCGGTGTGAGTATTTTAAGTAATAAACCCATGTCCAGTTTGGGTCAGACAACTGCAAAGTTATCCAGACCTGTGCTGTCACAATGTCTTTCCAAGTTATACACTCATTGAAGAGCAGCATGAAATGGGGAGAAGGGGAGATAGAAATAAGGGTGCAGAGGAAGAGACAGAGAAACTGAACTGCTATGGGATTCCTGTGTTGGGAAGTTCTTAGAAGATGACATTAAAGGATGAATATTCCAACATCAGATTGGCAAAGCACAACACATGTTAGACCAACAAAAAAAGGATGCTGTGCAATATAAAGGCAAGCAACTCATGAAAGTTAAATGATAAAAAAGATTAAGATTATTCAATCATTTATCAAGACAGACACGAGCACAGGCAGAGAGCCTGCAATCTTACAGCATCCCACAGCTGATCTCAGTCCTACCTGGTCTGTGCAGGTGATGCTGCTGGAAAGTGTGATGGAGGGACCCCTGACAGAGCAGCATTGCACAGGCACTTATCCACAAATACAGGACCCAGGACATTGCAGAGACCACTGCCATTCTCTAAACAAAATATTAGACAGACATTATTATCCATTGCCTCACAGCACGCAGTAGTCAGCTTCCATTACAATAATATTTTATTTTTTTTCCTCCTTTTCTTAAATCTCTTTTGTCTTTAGGATATTATTCCCCTCTGCAGGATGCAATTGTCACACAACAAAGGTCATGTCCAAAAAGCACAGTTGAGGTAACAAGATGTCAACACGGGAGCCTGGATAACTTTAATAATTTAGTGGTAAAAATGAAACTGTAATGATCTGAGGACTAAAAAAAAATAAAACCCAATATAAATGGAAGGCTGGAAAAGTATTTCCACATCAGTCCATAGCTGAATTTACACAGGAGTTAAAACATATAAATAAAAAATACCCCCATGGCCAGCTAAAAATCCATGGTGTCCAGACAGCATTAAAACTATTTTAAACACATTGCAGATAGGCATACAACATCCTCAGACACCCGAGATGAGTTTCAAAAATACTCCATCTGCGAAACTGTAAGGCTGATACTGACCAGAACGTAACAGGTTTGGGTTTTTTTGTGAGCATTAATTAATTAATCATGATCCTGTTTGCTAAACAAAGTAATTGTTGCTCAGAATTATGCTCTAATCCCTGATGAAATTAGCTTCCTTTTGCTCAACCTGTGCATGTAAAGGGACTGGAGTATGCCCAGACTGAATTTCATACGTACTTTATAGAAGATTTGATCTTCTCACAAAGCAGATTCACGCTGTCAAAATTTTAAAATTATTCCCATTACAAAGGGAAGGGGCAATTTCTTTGTCTCCTGGTGCTGGCACCCTTGACCATCCAATACAGACAACTGTGATTTTTTTCATACTTGTATTCATCATTTCACTAACTGGCTAAATTTCCCTCTGACTTTAACTTCAACAGCTCTTTCCCAATGCCTGCAAGGATTGGGAGGTTTGCAAGGCTCAGCTACGCTACACATCGTCCAGTTCCCTTAACAACACCTTCTGCTGCATTTCATATTGCCAAATTAATCAAACTTCAGGCAGTCTCCTTATTCAGCCAATGACATGATGCCATTTTCTATCTAATAACCCAATCAGCTGAACATCATTTTCACAGAGCAAGAAAGACTTTGAAAGATTAAATCTCTCATGTAGAAAGATCATGTCTTTACACAAAAATTAAAAAATAAAAAGTCTGCATGTGGTATATCAGGGGGATTTCAGCAGCAGGAAAATTAACAATACTAAAATAGTGAAATACATTGGTAATTAACTATATGCAAATAAAGTATTTCACCCCAGTTTTAAAGCAGCACGCAGTCTTTGGGAAGCTTTTTAAGTCTAACTAGTTGAAAAGCACCACATAAACTGACAAGTATAATTAATAGAAAATACCAAAACATTATTTTGATCAGCATGAGGCTCTTCCTTTCTCTGTACTGAGTGTTTGATGCACTGCTTAGCATATAATTAATTTCCTTTCTGTTTACTTCTCAGTATACTATGTCCTTTTTCTCCTCTTTTTTTTAAGACCTATTTATCTTGCAAAATAGATTCAATTCCCTCAGATCAGGGAGCTCCCAGTAGGCTTCCTAGGTCTTCAGGAATTAATGCCTTCATGTTATATTTGGTGCTTCCATGCTTTTTATACAAAAAAGGCGAGAGGGAAAGAGGACTCTCCTATAGTGACATTTCAGGTATTCAGGTTAAACTGAACTTTAAAATTCCTAGCCAAACAGTGAAGCAAAGCCAAACTTCTACAGTCTGTAAATGCTCCTATGTCTTTCCTCCGGCATCATATTCTTAACCACATGGACATCAGATTGACTTAAACCACACAGACTTTATTATTACCTCCCTGATTTCTTTTTTTTCCCCTAAGAAAAAAATATTTCTCACACTACACTATTTCAAACTACCTTTGCTCAAACCCCAGCATTTCTTACAAACATTTCTTCGTGCACTTGTTTGTCAGCAAACTGCTGCCACATACACAATTTTATGCACAGATCATCTTATCATTAGTACAGAAACCCAGCAGTGAGTATTCTTCCAGTTATTATCTGATGAGTTTCAGATCTGCTTTCTGAATCTTAAACCCTAAAGAAGCTCCTTACCTGAGTAATCCAGCCAAGAGCAGAGCACTCTATTAGTGTTCATTGGAAAGATCTAACACTTTTTTAAATCCATCTGTATCACAATGGGGGATTTTTAATAGCTTCCCAATAATCTTCTTTATCAGGATTAAAAAAAAAAAATTAAAAAAAAAATCTCTTTTCTCGTTACAAATCCTGTTCCCAGAGTAAAGAAGACATCTGAGCTCTCAGACTCTGCCGTCAGAAAAGTGGCCAAGGTTTGAGGGGTGGAAACCTTCTCATTTTCACCTTTAAATCATCTCCTAGCATCACCTTCTGCTTGATGAGACCTTTGAAGTGATCTTGAGATAATTTGCAGCTTCCAGGATACTTAAGGACGAGGAGCAGTTTATGTTTAACAACAGAGCAGCCTCACTCCAGCGCGGGCAGTGCAGAGTAAGGCAGCTGTACGTACAGTGCTATACGATGCTGTAAGTACCGTAGCCTATTTCAATACATCCCTGCTCGGGAAAGTATCACATGCCTTAAAGCGACACAGCCCTCGTTTGAAAGCCCCAGCCAGGCACTCCGCTAGTCACCGGGGCTTAGCAACTAGAGCTGCATTTAAATACTGGCACTCACTCCGACTTTTCACAGAGCAGAAGAGCGGCTGGTCTCGTCCGCGAGGAGCAGGTATGGATGGGCAGGGGAGGGTGGAAGAGCACTGGTGGAAGGGCAAAGCCGTTGGAGCGGAGGAGGACTAAATGCCCAATGAGCAGTCTGGGAGAGGCGTTAATTCTGCCGGCACGGGCTTTAATCCCCAGGCGTTGTTCTTGCGTTTATTCACAAGAGGCAAGTGAGACTAAAAGGAATCTCTTCCGTTTCATAGGAGAGCAGCACAGGCTTGTGAACGGGGAGGGGTGGTGCAGGAAAAGTGCACCAAAAAAAAAAAAAAGCACGGGAGTGACAGGGGAGGGCAGGAGACTCCTACACACTCCCATGGGCTTTCCAACACCTTGCCGCAACTCTCAGTTAAATCTTTCCTTCCAACTCCATTTGCCTTGCATCTTGGCAGACAATGGGGAGAGAGCTCTGATTTATTCCTACTAAATGCTAAAGCTCAGATACACCAGATTATTTATTACAGTTATTTATTTATTGTCCACATCTTAAGTGGCCATTTACAGGAATGGAGTGGTTTCCTCTCCCTCTTGTACCATATGTAATTATTTTTTAAAGAGCCATAGTATGGACTAAATACATACCATTCGCTTAGCATTAAGGAAAGCTGCCTAGGAAAGAAAAGGCTTGGAGACAAGACAGAAACTTCCATTTTAAGAGACCAGGGCACATGCTGTAACACAATGTGGGATTTTTTAATTCCCCCTCTTGTGACAGAAGAATGTTCTTTCACTGTTTACCAGCTCTAGACACCAAACAATAGCAAATGATAATAGTAGTAGGTACCTTTATTCCCAAGCACCTCTTTCTCAGCACCCAAGGACACATACGTCAGTAGAGACTCTCACCAAGAGGCACAATGAGTTTACTTGACAGACCATAGACTCCTTTGGAGCTGCTGCATTTTATTAGGTGATACCTACTGAGAGATTGGCCCTGCAAACCAACATGAACATTACACTGGTCCCTGTCAGCTCAGAGCCACTCTTTATTACAGCCTTGAAACATTAAGGCAATCAGAGGGGATGGGAGGGGTGACAAAGTAACACAGGACAGAACTAGCGAGTGGCCACTCACACCACAAGCCACCACTGCAGCATGGCTCCCATCAGGTCCCTGAGTAGTGCTGTTGAGGAGAGGGTGGCTCAGGACAAGTCTTGTGGTGACTAATAATGCTTTGAGGAAGACAACATTTTTTTTCAGGTGCTTTATATGAAAACACATGGAAAAAGTATGGTTGGGGATATAATGTTCTGTTTAATAAAGGTTTTCTTGTTTACACCAAGAATTTCCTTAGATGCTGGAAGAAGGCCAAGAACTGGGGCAGTTGCTACTACTTTCTGACCTCAGAAGGGTCTAGAAGTGTCCAAGAGAGCTGATGAGAGACAATCAAAGCACACCAAGTAGCATGAAGTACCGATGAGTAAGGAACTAGGACCTGGGATCAGGTGCAGCCCATAGCAGAAGGTGGTAGCTAGAGGGCTGCTTTGATTTGCCTCCAAATCCACAGGGAGGATCAAGACCTTCCCTCTCTCCAGGGGAGTACAGGAAGCTTTCAGCAGCACCAGAGAGGGTCAGGTGATGGGAATTATTTTAAAATAACACCTGTTCAACAAGATCCATTCCCTCTAGGACTCATGGAGAACCTATGGTCCATACCTAGTGGGTATGGAGTAAGAAGGTGTGAAGAAAGAGGATGGAGAGGGGCCTCAAGGAGCAAATACAATCTAGAAGACTGAAGGGCCTTGAGGAAAGCAGGAGGAATCAAATTGTGACCACACACCTTGGCAGAGTAGGCAGAGACAGATTTATGCAAGATACAGATTTATGTAAGGTACAGCAGAACTGTCACTCTGCCAAGCGCTGCTAACTCCCAGCTCCATGAGGCTAATGCCACCGTAACCCCTGACAGATGCTGCTATTGCTCAGGACAAGCTCTGCAGAAACATGGGACATGTTGCTTCTGCAGGGTAGGGGGGGATCAGAGAGACAGAAAAGAATATTAAACAGTCTGTACTTGCAGTCTCTTCCCTGTCTCTCAGCATCAGACAGGAACAGAGGAGTCCTTGGCAAATCTTGCAGAAGCATCCTCACACCTGCTTTGATGTCTTTGCTGCCAATTTTAACTTTCAGTGGACCAACAAGACATGAAACAGCTCCTCTTACCCTGCTTTGAGCTATGCACAGTGTCATCTTCACCTGATGCTTTGGGACTTAACTTTAGCCTCCTCACTCCAGGAGTCACTGGCTTTCACAGGGAGGGGATGCTTTACATGGGCCCATGCGTTGAATGTGGGGCTACTAATGCTGATACAAGGGAAAAAGAAAATAGGAAGGAAAAATAATGCACTAGTGAACAGTCTGCATATTTTGAAAATCCTCTGTCATGAGAGGGGAAGGGTGAAAGAATAATTTGTCTCTAGAAAGAAAAGAGAAGCGACAAAAGGTTGTGTCAACCATCCTTCACAATGGCAGCTCCTGCCAGCACTGGGGCAGGAGGGATCCAGGCCCCACAGAGGGGCGGAACAGCCTTTGGGTTACATGGTCTATGCCTGATTACTGGGAGGTGAAGTGTCAAAAGGAGGAACCTTCCACTTCCACACTGATACCTGATGGCAAACAGAAGAAAGGACAGAGTCCGGGACCTAAGCTATGCCAGTCCAAGAGCATGGAAAGCTGCCTTTCCATAGCTCTGACTGAAAGACTCTGGGGGTTTCTGGCAGGGTTGCCAGAAGCAGACCATTACACCAGTGTGTTATTTCCAAGGTAGGTTGCAAGAGGTCAGCAGGCATCAAACTGTCTTTGAGACAGGCTGCCTCATACACTCAAGGATACATTCACAAGGAAAATAACCTTTTCTTCCTGGTTCCACCATTCATCTAGAGATGCCAAGCGAATGACAAAAATAGGCAAATATAAATAAATGCTCTTCACTGCCTGAACCTCTATTTATCACAATTTTCTGTGCACACAGAAAAGGAGAGCATATGCAACTTGGGCAGACTCATGCAGACAGCAGATTGGTACTTGTACCCAAATAAGGTCCTCTGGCCTCTACTTTGTGCATGCTGCCTCCTCCCCCACAGACGCCTTTTCCCCACTTAGAGATTTAACATGACAAATCCCAGGCGTGCATTTTACAGATTCTGAAGAAGGCTCACCACCTTTGAAATGCAAAGCTCATTAGTTCTAGTGCTCCTGAGACAATGAAGCTTTGCTTTTCACCAATTGTGTTCTCCATCCCTTCCAGCTGCTTCCACCCACCCTATAAAGCTCTTTCTTATAGACCCAAACACAAGTCTTGGCTGCTGCCTGGGCAACACACAGCTCCTCAGTACCTACATCTTCCTACCCTCGAGGTGAGCCAAGGGTAGTCTAACAGCAAGATTTAGCTCACCTCTACTGAAATCCAAGTTCTCTTATGTCCACAACATTTATTGGAAGCTTTTACTAAAATCTGTCAGAGCAGAAGCTTGGCCTCCTAGCCTCCACACACAGCTTGTCTTCCATGGAAAACCAGCCCACATGGAAAATCAGCAGGTGAGCATGATCTGCCTACATGTGGTAGCCTGAACAGCAACCACAAAGCCCAGAGTAAAACCAGACAAGCAGCAAGGGCTATTCAGGGCCCTAAGTCCCACTGCGTGTTTCTAAATCTTTATTTCTTTCCTCCATGGAACACAGAGCACAACATTAAAGTAGGTTTCCTTTGGCACAGGGGGAGCAGAAGATCTATGGGTTCCCCAGAAATCAGCTGTGAACACAAGAAATGCTTATATGCCACATTCAATGCATACAAGCATAGCAATGTCCGACCCTTTCCATGCACATCCCCTGTGCTCAGCCAGGTGCTCACAGTGGTGCTTCATTTCCTTTCTAGTGCTTTCAATATATTCCCAGGAAAACCTTCCCTGCCGTGAGACTTCTTTTTCTCAGTCCCCACCACTTTTCTTCTTCCCCTTGAAGGAGGTCTGGTCCAACCTCAGTAACAGAACCTATTTCCTTTCCTTATGTCTTCCACAACAGCAGTGAATCATTTAATTGTCAGGCTTTCTTCCTCTGTAGCTTTTCCAACAGCAAGAGAAGATGCACTATTTTTCCTAGAGACCAGCATGCTGACCATGAAAACCTTATCTAGAAAGCTACACAATTTGTCATTGGAAAAAAAAAAAAAAAAATCAAAGAAAGGTTCGGCAATTCTTCTGGTTGCCACCACACCTCTGCTGGCCAAACACAAAGACCGAAGAAGCAGTGCTGAGCAATGTTTGTAGGGAAAACTTTTCCCATGGGAGCCCAGGGGCTGGTTCAGTTATTATTCCACTTTCAAGTAAAAGGTGCTTAGAAATTTGCTGTTTCCAATGTGGGTGCCGCTCTGTAGGCATAGAGGATCAAAGACACAGAAACACCAGGGAATATCTCAACGCACTCAGTGGAGAAACTCCACCCTCTGCACTTGGTACCCAGAAATACAATTACTCCTTCCCACCCTCTTCCCTCATGCCACAATACTACAATACTTCTCTCCTTGCTACCTTAGCCACACTGATCTTGCTTGGAGAAGAAGCAGTTTTGTCAGCCATCCCCCACCCCCAAACGTAGAGGGAAAATCCAACCAGCAAGACAGCACAGCCAAAGCCATTAGGCAAAAAAACCAACCCCAGACCACAAGAGCACTATAAGTAGCTTGTACTGGAAACAATGAAAAAATAAATAACAAGTCTAAACATTGACAAAACGAGGAAGAAATGAGAAAAGAGGAAAAGTGAAAAGGTTTCCACAGTTATTTTTCCCAGCCTACCTTAAAGGTGCTTCTATTCCTTGTTAAAGGGATGTCTAGTCTTCACAGTTACTGTGTTTGGGAGGCAATGATTCTGCTTCTTACAGTTTTTCCATCCCTAAGAGAGGAGAGAAAGGAAAAAAGAACACATCTATATTTGTCAAGAAAGTTTATATCGAAGTTTGAGTCCTAGTTATTTTTAAAGTATGTAGGACAACGCGCGCACACACACAAAAAAGCTCAACCCTTATCTATAACTTGCCATCATTAACCAAAAAGATCAGTACTTGCTAAGGATTAACAAGATGAATTATCTGTGCAGTACATTATCGTCATGCAACACGATTTCAATAGCACTCAATATATTCAAAATATTACTATAAAACTATGACTGTGCTCAGAATATCATGGCAAGTAAATATGACCTTCAAATAATGGAGACAAGCTGTTTGTTTAGTTTCAGTTCAGAAATACCAAAAAAAAAAAGAAAAAAAAAAATCTGAGTTACAACAGCCCTGGAGTAATGCTGATCATGACGTTCTTGTCAACTAGTGATACTGTTATTCTTTATCTGCTATACTTTAGATGGGGAGATCATCCTGACCAGAATCCCCTCTTCTCACTGATTCTCAACTTCTGCATAGCACCAACTCAAGACCCTTCACCCAGACATTCTTACAGTAGCCTTGTTGAACCCATTACATGAAATACTATTTACATACTCCTAATTTCAGAATGAACTATTACTATTCTCAGTCTGCAGTTGTCTTTCCAGACCAGCTAAAGCCACATTACATGCGAGAAACCATCTACAGCAGACAAATCCCAGGCCAGAGTGCATGAACTGAAAATTAATATATCTATAGTCAGAGAGTACATGATATTCATCAGTTTTGTTATGTCAAATATCAACCCTCAAGCACAGGTATAGGGTTTACTTTTGCTACTGAAAAGCCTTTTTTTTTTTTTTTACAGAAAAGTAAAGTGTTCTCAATATTCAAAACAGAATTAAAGTTAATCAAACAGAAGCAAAGCAATTGAGACACTGTGTGAAGTAAATTCACTATAGTGAGTTCAGACAGAGCCACTGGGCTGTCCTCACTCCCTCTAGGCTTGCTATGTTCCTACCTTTCAGTTAAGCTTAACAAACAATGGGATTCCATTATCCCCAGGTAACAAAAAAAAGGGGGCTGCAACAGCAGCTAAAGCAAGGCTCTTCTGTCAAAATTCACATATTTGAGACATCAGCATAGAAATGGTGCTATCTAGGAAACAAATTTCTCCCTATAGCATCGTAGCAAGTCACTCCCAGCTTGATACCCCATCTCTTTTCCAGCTGCACTGTGGCAGACCTCCCCCAGCCCATGCAGTCTCCCACCTTCTCCTGACAGCAGGTAAATAGTAGAAAAAGCAGCCAAGAGTCATAGCAAAAAAGCTACCACACAAACCAAAACTCAAAAATACCCTTTACTAGCTATCCCCCACCCTCTCCTATCACTGAGGAGAAAGGGCTTCCTCAGCACACCACAAAAGCCCAAAGCACAGATCCTGAACGCAACCAGTAGCCCACTCCCCCAGCCCCAGAAATCTAGTTCACAAGCACCAACCTCAAAAAACCACAGGTCTGGGCTCACAGGCAGAATTACATCTTCCTTCTGTCTCTCTCCAGCTCTTTTTTTTTTTTTTTTTCTAGAAATTTCTGGTGGCAGCAACTGCTGCTGCTTCCACCACTGCTGAAGCAAGCACCACCCTCACCACCTGCCACCACATGGGAAATTTATAACGTCAAACCACCTGAGCCATTAAAGGGTCCATAACCTAGCACAGGAGGAGCTAGTTTGAAGGACCAAAAACTCCCAGGTGTTAAGTATTTTTTGGTTAGAATAGATCCTGGGACAAGGCACAACCAGGTTGATTTGGGAAATGCGTCAGGATGGTTGCACTTTGTTGTAGGGAACACTGCATGGAGCTTTGCTATGAGCTTAATGCCTCTCCTGGCTGTGAAATGTCTCCAGGCACCCAGGCATGCCTGGGTGCTCCAGTACACATCAGCTGCACATCCTCACGCAACCCAGCGCTTGTGCTCAGAAACATCTTATTTTTGAAAGAAAGCTTTGGCTAGTACCTCTGCAAAAGGAAAATGCAAGGAGCCAATTCAGCTCTGCAGTATTGCACTTGTGGTCTTTAGAACTCCAGGTGCTACCCTGAAAATAGCACTTTAAAGTCTACTAACTCTACATCAGCTCCAGCTGCAGGGGAAATCTCAGCTCTTATATTACACTAGGGGATTGACCAAATAGCTTATTTGCAAACCTGTGTGTTTGCTTCCACTTCCAAAAAAAAAAAAAAAAAAGGCACCGTGGAAAAAAAACATTAACAAATTGAGAGGTTTATTTGCTACTTGGCCCCTGCAGTGTGAACTCTCATATTGGATTCACTGATTCACTGTATGATCTTAAATTGTACTTCAGTTTATTACTACTGAGATGCCCTGGATTGTGCAGGGGCATGGTGTGGCTACCACACACCTATTTTAGCATGTTTGGAGACCCTCAGATTAGAGGTGCATAAGGAAGTGTGGGTATGGACAAAATACACTATTGTGCAATCCTATAGTCTAGAGCTTGTAGGAAACGTCTTGAAAAGATCAAGCAGGCAGACAGGGACAATTTCTGACTTCAGTTATGTTCATGAAAAAAATAATCTCAACCGACAAAAAAAATTAGAAAGCAAGACAAAAGACATCATTAAAGAGGTGGAAATGAGAGACTGGGAAAAGTTCTTCCACTAGAACCAAAAAAAAGTGAGAATCATCATGAATATGTAATATACAGCAGCCAATGCTTCCCTGGTGCCATCACTTTAACAAACACAATACCTTAAGATATAGATCCTTGTCACATCTATGGGCTTTGTCATTATTTAAGAAAAGCACTCTAAGCACTCTCT
>JAAGNO010002179.1:0-78661 GCA_033439905.1 Ceryle rudis
GGAAATATTTTTTAGTGCCCAAATACTTTTCTTTCCTCTCATTTACTGTAATATGTAAGACTATATACACACTCTTACACAAGTATAGCTTCTGTTAGAGTCAAGGAGAGCCACAAAGACAAGAACTGATTTATCAAAATAAAAATAATCCTTCATGTAAAAAACTAACAGTAGACACTTTTTAGAGTTCTACACAGATCAGTACAGGGTTTTGGTTTTGTTGATTAAAAAAAACCAACCCAACAAACCAAAACAAAGTTTACCAGCAGATTAGAATTTCTGTGTGAGATTTCTTCTACGTGATAATACAAAGCTCATTTAATATAGCACAGAAGTGATATTGTGCTTATTTCATTTGGAAAAAATGTGAAAAAATTAAGAACTAAAATATTTCTCAAAACAGTTCTCTAAAAAGTCATGCCAACCAGAACTTCCCTTTCCTGACTAAGAATCTTCCTTCTAATTCTAAGCATTGACACAAATAAAAACAACCTAGTTGACACTACACTGGGCTAATTTCTACTTCCTTTTCATGGTTATAACAGATTAAAAAGAAGCAGTTAAGAAGGTAGACATTCTCCTCGGGCCAGGTAAAATCCTTAAGTATGGTATACCATAACTCTTATTAGAAATAACCTGTCAATTACTTCTTAAAGGAAATTTAATAATAATGGGACAAATAACACAAAATGCATAAGGGAAAGGAATATCTTTCTCCTAGCAGATAAAGCACTCAGGTCTATTTCTCTTCCAAATGATCACTGGCTTTCCAGTTTTCTGGGCAAATAGCCTACACAATAGTTTGTTCCACAAAATATGTAAACACAGACCATTACCTGAAACAGAATGGACACAGTTGTATTTCCTGAGGAGAAAAACCTTAAACAAAGGTTTAAGAGGTGTGATAACTAGGCCTACAGAATATTTAAGAGGCATATCATCTGGTTACTGAATTCTGCTAGGGCTTAAGCAATGTTGGAACTACTTTCTGTAGAGCTAAAGAGAGAGAGATAAACTAATTAAACCAGCTTCTAAATACTTTAAAATTGCCCCGTGCCATAGCATCAGTAAGTTTAGGGCTTTTGAATAACAATTTCAGACTTAAATGCCTAAAACAGACTTGAAAGCACTTAAATCCTTTACTCACTCTTGAGGCTTCAGTCTCATTGTCAATAAAATTTAGATTGTCAGTCAAACTCTGAAGAGCTGAATGAATACCTCTAAGAATAAGTGCCTATACAACTTCTTAATAAGCAATAAATATGCACTAGAGTACATACACTGTGCTTCTTTCCTAATATTAAATATATTGCTATCCTCTTCACCATTTCACTGACTTCACTGGTCTGCCTGAATCTAGCCATTTTTAAAGTGGAAAGCTTTATTTCATTCATCATCATTATCTATGACAAGGTGGATGTCTAGAGTGGATGAGGGAAAGGTGGTGGATGTTGTCTACCTAGACTTCAGTAAAGCCTTTGACACCATTTGCCACAGTATTCTCCTTGAGAAACTGTCTACTTGGGGCTTGGACAGGTGTACTCTTTGCTGGGTTAAAAACTAGCTGGATGGCTGAGCTCAAAGAGTGGTGATGAAGGGAGTTAAATCCAGTTGGTGGCTGGTCACAAGTGGTGTTCCACAGGGCAAAGTACTGTGAGCAGTTCTCTTTAATATCTATGTCAATGATGTGGATAAGGAGATTGAAAGCACCCTCGGTAAGTTTACAGCTGACATTAAGTTGGGTGGGAGCGTTGATATGCTTGAAAGGTAGAGAGATCTGGACAGGCTGGATTAATGGGCTGAGGCCAATATTATGAGGTTCAACAAGGCTCAGCACAGAGTCGTGCACTTGGGTCACAACAGCCCTGTCCAATGCTACACACTTGTTTAAGAGTGGCTGGAAAGCTGTCTGGCAGAAAAGGACCTGAGGATGTTGGTCAAGAAGCAGCTGAACATGAGCCAGCAGTGTGCCCAGGTGATCAAGAAGGCCTATGGCAACCCAGCTTGTATAAGAAATAATGTGGCCAACATGACTAGGGAAGTGATCTCCACACTGGTGAGGCCGCACCTCAAATACTGGGTTCAGTTTTTGGCCCCTCACTACAAGAAGGACACTGAGGTTCTGGAGCATATCCAAAGAACAGTGAGACTGGTGAAGGGTCTAGAGAACAAGTCTTAAGAGGAGCAGCTGAGGGAACTGGACATGTTTAGCCTGAAAAAAAGGGAGGTTGAAGGGAAACCTTATTGCCCTCCACAACTACCTGAAAGGAGGTGATTAAGTTGTGTGTCAGTCCCTTTTCCCAATTAACAAGCAATAAGACAAGAGGAAATGGGCTTAAGTTGTGCCAGGGGAGGTTTAGATCCAGGGGAGGTTTAGATTGGAGGTTAGGAAACATTTCTTCACAGGAAGTGTTGACAAGCACTGGAACTGGCTGCCCAGGGACGTGGTTGAGTGACCATCTCTGGAGGTATTTAGAAGTTGTGTAGATATGGTGCATAATGGTATGGTTTAGTGGTGGACTTCACAGAGCTGGGTTAACGGTTAGACTTGATTGTCTTGAACTTTTCCAACCTCACTGATTCTATGATTCTTTTATCAACACAGGTTTGTTTCAAAACCAGTCAAACCCAGAAAAACAGTGCATGTGGATGGGTAGTTTGCATATGACAAAGCATGTCTCCATTAACTTCTTTGTAATGCTGCAGAATAACTTATTTGAGCTCATTATTACAAATGCCAGTTTAATTCAGTTCATGCACCATTCATACCACATCTATCCTTTGCATGACCACAAATGGGAAATTATTTGCTTGCACAGTAACTACATGGGCATAGTCAGTCCAAAGCAGCATGTCTAGGCCCTTCACACAATGCATTGAGCTAGAAATGTCCTAGAAACTTCCTAGAAAGGAAATTCCACTGTTTGGAAGTGATACCTGTAAGAGTTAATGCCTACCATCATTACCTTTCCTAAATAGTCTCCGCAGATTTAGTAAGAACAATGATGTGTATCCGCTATCATTTTTCTCCTATTTTTCTCCTTGACGACAGTAAATGTAGCAAGAGCAATGGATAAGATATGAGCAGCAGTATTGAGGAAAGATAATTCCAGGATTTGTCTCAGACTCTTAGCCTAGAAAATTTTCACTTTGATTCTCATATTACTTTATTTCATTTTTTTTTTCTCCTGATGAGTTTAGCAGGGGATAAAATAAAGCCAGCTCAACAAATTCACACATTGAAGTCTGATTCCTTCATATTCAAAGGTGTGACAAAATGCCACACCAAAAAGACTCTTGATTTACTGATTTTGTAAAACAGTGGTGCTGAAGAAGAAAAAGTGATTTTTTTTTTTTTTGTAAGGAAAAAAAAAAAGTTACTTCACTAAACAAAATAAGTGACATGAAAGGTAAGGCTACAGATCAAACTGCAGATCAAATTTACCAGGGGAGCAAACAGCCCATGGAATTATATGGTATTCATGGCTAACATGGACCAGGTCCTGAAAAAAAAAAAAATCTTGCAAGACACAAAAAGAACAAATTGTTAAAATATGAGGCCATGCTTTTCCTGCCTTCTAAAGACCATCTAATGTGCTTTGCAGAGAAATACTCTGCTATTAAAAATTTACTTTCAGAATAAGATCTTCTGAAATGTTTCCTGGGATTTTGGAATGAAGCATTAATTCTCAGTTCATTTTCTAAGAATGCACAAAACATGTCCAAAGAAGAAAATTTAGGATGATTGTGATAAAGAATATGTCCTCCTGATCAGGCCTGGTCTAGGCTCCCAAAGAAACATAATTAAACTTTATCTTTTTTTGTTGTTTAAAGCTAGCCTAATAAAGCAACAATAAACTTTCTCTAGGAAACAAACCTGTAGCTACACGTGTGACCCAAGACAACCTTCTCATCAATAAAAAAAAAATTGCTTGTACTTGCAATTACTGTCTCTATTAACAAATGTTACACTTCCTTATGTAGCCCAACAAACAAAACCACCAAAAAATTGTTAAAGATGACTCCGTCATCAATCATTATGTAAAGTAATTGAGAGCAATTTACTAAGCTTTCATAAAAGGAATAGAAAAAAATACAGTGAAAATGAAGGCAGACAAGGCTGGTAAGTACTCAAAGAACTGTATAAAGAATTAAGTTCATTAAAATAAGGTGCTACAGCAAACTGAGACCCGAGTTTGACAGTTATGCTTAACTTTATTTAATATTATCCTCAAGAGATTCTCTGAGGTAAAGGTAATGTTTAAAAACTGTTAAGTTTTCCAATCCAAGTACTGTGTCAAATTCTAGTCCCTTGTTTTTTTTTTTTTACTGTGGCTATTCTTATCTTTAGAATTCTGTTCTTATATATTTCACTTCAGGTTAGTTCAGTTATAATCTCTAGATCGACTGAGACTACAGTTTAGATCACAGAACAGTTTCAAGCACCAAAAACAACAGTCAAAAAGATACAGATTAGGAAGAAAAGGCCAAGGTATTTTCTACTGCTGCCTCTCCACCCTTACCATTTGTAGACTGCATGTATGAGATACAGGCTCACAGAAGATCTCATTCAGTAATTTTGCCATAAAATATATTCTTCTGCAGAAGCCGTGCAAAGCTGTGTTGTCCCAAATGAGAGTAAGATGAGACACCAAAGGAACACCAGATTGCTGCTAATGCAGAAGCTAGGAATTTGTTCAATGCTTTGGCAATCACAGGAACAATGTTTGAGCCCAAAGCATGGAAACAGACATACTCTTGTTCTGATTTCTGAATATATTTAGTCACCTTTAATACAGACTATTCATGTTTTTCTCATATTAACAAGTGAGATTTCTTTTGCTCCCTTTTTCATAATTCTGTCCAAAAAACCCTCCATTTGTTCTCTCCTTTCATATCTTCGGATATTCTGCATGGTAGTGCAGTAGCTGTCAGACTTGGGGAGGTAGGATGACAAATGCCAAAAATCTGGCACTACTGCCAGATACTACTACTACCCACCTCCTTGTGGAAAAGAGTATCATGCTTCACAGCATGAAGATCAGTGACTGCTGCAGGATGCCATATGCCTCGGATTCCCATCAGTTTCCAAGGGGTATAGCACTTCACAAGTTTGGGCATCAAATGATTTTACTCCTGACTCGGTATATGCTTTCCTTTAATGGCCCTGGACACTCATAAAAGAAGTGAAAGATTTACAGGAGAGAAATGCTACACACAGTCCCATTTCATGAAATTACATCTGTTTTATCAAAGTACAGTTCATGACTGAGATCTTTATAAAATGTTGACATTTTTACAGTTTTTATGAAATACACATTTATTTTAATGGTTAAACCTGTTACTTTCTTATGCTGTGTTATGTAATGAAAATTTGTATTAGACTACTTGACAGTTCTTTCATGTCTCTCTCTAGAGACTACAAAACTCCCTGTGAAGGAAGAATAGTCCTGGTTGCCAGAAAGTTTGAGTCCTTTTTACTTCTGCTGGATGGCTCTAGTAAGGAATACACTTTGTAATCATATCATCATCTTAATTACGATTATATTTTAATTTGTTTGCATTTCACTTCAGCAACTTCAATGCTAAAAATCTTTATGAATTAATATTTTAAACACAGACTCTCTCTCTTCTTGAAACTTATACTGCTACTACAACTGAATGTCAATGGTCACTGTTTAAGTTGTGAGCAACAGGTGCAGTGGATTTGAATGCTTACTTATTCTTCAGACAAAAAAAGACAATAATTTTAATTTATGAAGCATCATGTGCAATGTAGTCAAATATTTATGTCCAATGTTTTGCTTACCTGAGTTTTACAGAAGGATGTTATATGACTGATGTAATGGCTTAAATAACCTTTGGTTTTTCAATTCCATAAAAACTCATTCTATCTGTACATGTATAAATTACACAAATTTATGATGAATCCATGGGACAACAAGCTTTTCAGGTCACTCCACTCATAATTACAACTAATTAAAATGTGCCAAAGAAAGGATAGAAATTTATCACTACTCATTAAACCTGTAAAGACTGTGTTAATTAGATGTCAGATTCAGTAACTCACATAAATGTTTGCTGCCAGTCTAAATTTAGTGAAAAAATAAATGCATTTATAGCCACTGCTGCGAGAAAGGAAAAGGGTGCTGTTGAATTAAAAGGGTTAAAAGCTTTCTATACTATAAATCTTGTTCTTTACTTACATGCTTTTTATCTTGAAAACAATGTGCATGAATTGTCTGTTGATATTATTTTCTCCAAACTTAAAATGTCCCTTTAATGGCCACGCAATAATTTTTGTAATGTGATATTTTCAAGTCTTGCATTACCATACGTTCATCTGCAAGAATTAAAAAAAAAAAAAAAAATCAATATTTACTAGAAGTTATCATAGTATTGCATCATTTATGTTCTTACTTGATAACACTGTATTTCTATTGTACAGCAACCGGTATGGGATTCTACTGTGTTCCTCAAAATTTATAACCAAAGCCTCCAATGCTTCAACTGGGTCTTCTCATAGAACATCCATAGAGGTCAAACAATTTTAGTATGAGGCACAGTATATATTAATTAATTTGAAAACAAGTCACCAATTCAAGACATAGTAAGTCAGCATGTAATAACATACATTGTGTTCTTTACAGATTAGCTGCACATCCAGCTTATAATTATAACTTCACTAGACTCTTCCTAGGGCCTTTCATTAGTGAGAAGAAGAATGTATAGTGATACAGCTATGAATTTTCACTTGTGCATTTCCAAAGGAGGGAAAAAAAAAAAAAGGTGCTGACTTGCCTGGAATACCAATCTTGTAAAGCTATATATTTTAAACGGAGAGTAACATACAAGTTGTTGTACATTTTAATCATTGAAGCTCCAACTTGTATTTACGTTTTCTGATACATATTCATTGAAATCTCTGCAAATAGAAATTATTAAAAAACAAGAGACTTTATCAGTTCTTTGAAGGAGTAAAGTATCTTTTCACCTTTATTTACTACTTTGAAACCTGAGTGCTATCACCCAACCCCAACTGCTACCACTGCTTTAGGCTCAAGGATAGCTTTTATACCTGGCCTGCACAATACCTGCAAGCTCACCTACACTTGCCATAATGCCTTCCATCTGCTTCCCTTCAATTTAAGCATTTCTCTTAAAGGTAACTTAGCCTCTGCGTATGCCTTTTCTTGTACTGTGACAAATCTCAAGTTAGGCACATCATACAGAAGAAACAAGACCTTATCAGTCCTCTCTCATCTGAATAGTTTAACTACCTCAACAGGGCTGTTTACATAAGCACAACTCCCAGGACCAGGACATCATTATCTTGGTTAACCTCAAGCCTTCATAAAACAAGGGAGCTATCCGAAATATCTTATTAGCCGCAGGCATCAATTTATCCTCTAATTCAGTTAATATTCTTGGTGAGACATGTTGTTGGAGGAAGCAGGTGGGCAAAATGTTCCATGGTGATATTCTGTTAATTAACAGTACTTCAACTAAAGGATGTTTTAAGGTGTAGGCTTTGATGCACTGGAAAGTATCATGTCTGGGCTTGTTTCCACAAAAATGTTAAGGAAACAAAAGCCCTGCACAGTCCACCTCCCCTCCACATATTTCAAAAGAAAGTCTAAATAACCTGCTAAGTATTTTTCAGAAGTTACTACCTAAGCAACAATGTTTCAACCAAATGACAAGGAAAAAAAAAAAGATTTCCTTTTATCTGTTGAAAGAAATTTTTGTGGTAAGAGAGGAGACCATGTTCACAGAAAAACTTGTTTTGCAGAAGCATTATATTGAGATTGACTTGAAATTTTCTCTGAGGGATAATTTTTCACTAAGCTTCCTAAGATTTTGATTTTGAGATAGTATGTAATACAGACAAATGTAAGAGAAAAACTATATGGTCAACAAGAAAATACAGGAACAGATTATTTACTAATCACTCAGTCCTCACATAAAAGATCAGAGAAAAATAGGATAAAGAAAAAGAAGGAAGCATGTAAGACAGTCAGAAGAGAGGGATTTTCTGGAGTTTTAGCTTGTATGGAATGTGTTTCTTCTAAATTTACATCTGCTGCTTTAGCTTGCTGTGGCCTCATTGCCATAACTGGATTCACAGGGACAGTAATCTCTACCTGCGAGTCTGCAAATGCTCCTTGGGCAAGTGTCTATGGAGCAGAGCCAATAGCATTCCCATCCAATAGCTAGTAGATTCAATTTCTAAAATTTTGGATACTTTATTACTGGTTTCAAATAACAGTTGCATTTCTGCCTTGCTTCTATCATATAGGCCTATATGAAGATAACAGAGATTAGTAATTTGGCTGTAGAAGTAACACTCCCCCCAAACAACCAAACACATAAGAAGCTCCCTACTGTCCCACCTCTCATAACTCAAGTCCTCACTAAATTACATTAGTATATCCAAGAAAAGCAGAATCTCATTTGCTGAAAAAGTCAACACCTTTCCCCAGGACTAAAAAAAAAAAAAGTTACAATGTAGCCAACAGTTACAAAAATAAATAAAAGTCCGTGTTGCCTTCTGTGAAGTTTTACAAAGAAAGACAAGGAATGGGAATCTGACTTCTACCAGTAATAAGAAATAGTTTGTTCTTTACACAGATCTCACCTACACTTGCTCCAAATTCCACATACTGGGTATTTACAAAGGAGAGACCATCTATGTTCTTATCCAGTGCAAAGGCTGTGATTATGGCAATTCAGTATATTACTGGGAAGAGCTTAAAGGACTACTATACTGTCCTGATTTTATTTAAGCCAGTATGAAAACTTTATATAGAGACAGACAAACCCCAAGGCACATATAATCGAGTCACCGTCTTCTTGCTGATCTTATAAAAAAGACACTGGGTTCTCTTGCTTACGGATATATTTCTCCAGTTCCTTTGACTTGAGCCAGAAAAACTATCCAGCAGAAAGGTGACTATTCAAGATCAAAACTGTAAATGTCACTGATTAATAGAATTAGAAAGAAACACCCTACTTTGAAAACATCCAGCATAGATGTCTTATTTAGCATGCTAGAAGAAAGAATTGACACCAATCTGCCCAATTGTAGCCTCCTTCATTGTAGGTTCTGCCATAGTCTGTTTTGTTTTGTTTGTGTGGGAAGGTAGGGATTTTGTTATTGTTGTTTGTTAAGTATATTCACTAGCATTCCTTTCATATTTTCTTCTGGCTAAGCATCCAGTTAGTACCCTAAAAACATTGTTGCCATCCTAAAAGCAGATGATTTGGTCACCTCCTTCATCCTCCTCCCTTCCCCAAACTCCCCATCCAAGCAAAAAAAAAATCCAAAACATTGTGGGTTACTTGGAGTGAAAAACAATTGCCATTTTAAAACAAAAATATACACGTGAAACTGTGAAGTAACGATGTTATCAGGTTTAAATAACACATATATTCTGCTCCCCCCACCAAAGCCTAGTATTCTTTAATTAGTTTTTCCCATCCTTTCCTCACTCATCTGAAAAAAATCTGTGACCCACTACTCCTCCACTAAATCTGTGCTGTGACAGTGACAGAAGCTTTTTTTGAGTTGATTTTAGCTGATTGATTGTGAGAGGCAAAGCACCCACAGATGTAATCTGCTGCTCTATCAGATTTATTGAGTCAATCAGATACATTTGGAACAGACAGTGAAAATTACTCTAAGAATATGTTGGACAAAGCCAGAAACAGTACTATTATTTTCGATGTGACTGCACGAGGTTCCATCACAACAGCAACAAAATGACATCATTAGTCAGACAGACAGAGAGCTCTCATTTCATCTGTCATGGTCTCAGCATTTGTAAATTAAATGACTGTTTATACCAATAACTGAACCTCATTAACATTGCTACACTGTGAAAGTCAATGAAAGCAGCCCCTGGTTTAACGATCACCACTCAGAGCTCATGAGAACTGACAAAAGTATTAGCCAGACATACCTTCCAGTGCTTGACTGTGCAGACACACTGGGGAAGATACAGGTGCTTTCTCTCAGAATTTGCTCTGAAAAGCCATTTGGGTTATGAAAGTGAAAAATAACAGCAATAAAATCCTGATGCTTTCCTCTGCACTTTAACCACAAAGAATTTCAGTCCATGTCAATTTATTATGTAATATAAAGATATACTTAAAAAAAAATATTGTGTAACTAATCCTCTATCAACTGTGCAAGTTGTGGTAGTGCGTGTATCATAACCATATGAAGTATGAGTACCATGTAAAAATTTATCACAATGACATTAATATTACATGCCATTCTGCCCAACATGAACACTGGAAAGCAAAACAAAACAAACAAACAAACAAGTGCTTTAAGATCAAAATGCCAGTGCTCATACATGTACTTTACCCAGAAAAGACAGAATAAAAATAAGAAAAAGAGATATGAACTATATTATAATTGTTTTAAAATCTGTGAGATATTGTAATATCAAAGTTTTTCATAAAATTATATGTAGTAAACTAAACACAAGATGACATGGTCCCACACATGTATCAAAAGATAAATACTGTAAATGCTTATCTGCCCTAACCTGACACAGACAGGATAAAAGGTGTCCCCCAAAGATAGACAGTTCTCTATGGGAGGTGAAAAGAAGAGGGCAGGAACAACATAAAAGGAAAAGCTGACAATGCAAACATACATGAGATTTAAATGCCAAGGGCACAGAACGCTGGAGATATTTTCCTCACTGTGTATCAGGAAAGACTGCAAGGAACCGACTGCTAGTGAGCTCCTCTTTTCAGAGGGGAAACAGGAGGAGACATTCCTGGCAAGATATTTTAATCTTGAAAAACAATTGATCTGAATTTCAAAGAGGGTTTCCTATGGGCATGGCTGTGTCTAGACCTCTCTGTTACCCAAATTGCAGGGTACTTGGTTGTAAATCTTCAGCAAACCCTGAATGTTATATAGTTCAGATATTGTGTGTGTCACTGAAATGCTGATCTGTAACCTAGGTGAACAGAGCATTAAGGAATCAGAGCTCATAACAACTGGATTGCCAAATATTGTGTGGAAAATCAAATGTATGCCAGAGGACTGAAGAATAAAAATAAGTTGGCAATTAAAAAAAATAATCAAACAGGACACCTGAAAGCATTAGAAATTATTCCTCAAATACTTAGCCCTCAATGACATTTTTCACTTTTATTTTGTTGCCAGTCTGCCTCCTTTTTCTTTCAAAAGCCTTCAAATCCACTAAACTGGTGGAATTTGATGCAAAAATTGATTTTCAGGTTTTTTGTCTTTCAGTTAGTCCTAAAGTTGTGAAAAACATTTTTAAAACTTTATCCTTTTATCAAAAGTATTTTCTTTCAGAATCCTCCTGATGTTTCTTTCTTGCACCTATTTGTGATCTCTTGCTTTTGTAATTTAGTACTTTACTACACAGGCAAGCAAGGAAAACTAGAGTCACATTGCTCAGCCTCCTTGCAAAAGAATGTGCCATGATCTTCAATCTGTCACTTTTTGTAACACTGCTTCTATATCTAAACCATGTCTTGTACAGAAATTTATTTTTCTATTTTTTTTTTTTTTTAACTGAAATAAGACATTCCAGCCAATCCTCTGAACAGCATGTACTTCCACTACCAAGAATGGTAGGAAAGCACTAATAAAATGTGAGAGTAAAACAATAAGAAAATAAATATAACCAAATCCAAGCTCTGGTCCTGGAAAACAGGAAGCATGCTGATGTCACTTCAAACCTTAAACTTTCAACTTTCTTATAATATTAAGTTTCTTTTGTTTTTGTAAATCCGAGCCAATAAATCAGTTTGTTTTTTCAGTATTACATGTACAATCCTTTGTTCTGCTTAGTAAGAACAATAAATTTTCATTATCTCATGAGACTACTTGAAGTTTATAAAGCGATTTTTCATTATTATGTTCCTGAGCTGAAAGATTTAAGTACAAAGCCGTTTTCAGTTAATATGTGCTTTTACTCATATGCTTCAACTAATGCAAGACAGTAGACTATATTAAATCAAAATCCCATAGCACACTATAGGAAGTCAGTGTGACTATGTATAAAACATACATTAGCTATCCAGATATAGACATGACACACTGTTTCATCCTTCTACGACTAACACATAAGAAGTTCCAGCAGAATTTCTGGAATCAGTCTGTGCCTGTATCAGATGTCCTTACACCAGGGCTCAGTTCAGATGCCCATACATGAAAACAGTGTCAATGGAGGTGTTAAAGGGTATCCTGCCTGCTTTCTCACTGTCTTTTCCATAAAGTCATGGTTCACCTGTAACTGAAGCATCATATATTCCAGCCCCATGGAGATGTTTCTTATGCTATGAAGACCAGCTTCCACCAAGTTTTGTCTGCAAATTATGGCCACATTGTCTGTAGAGAGTGCAAGAAGGCACAGTCAGCTTTTCATGTGCATCTGCAGCATACTTAGCACTATTGGCATATAGCAGATTTAATGGATTCAAGCTTTGCACATGTAATCTCACTACATGCATAGGTGGTTCATCTGATGCTTTTTAAAAGAATGTATGTTACTAAACATGGCTTTGCTAGACACGGCAATAATATATACCATTTCCAGATAAGCCATATCCCAGCTGGTGCCATAAAGTCTATTAAGACTACCAGATATACTGAAATACCCGATAAACATAAATCTTTCAAGTACCCGAGGACAACATTTCTAGGCAGAAAAAAAAGAGGGAATGTTCACAGAAATTGTATAACACAGCCCAGATACCAGGGGTCAGAGAAGTGGGTTGGGAAGCCATTTTATTTCAGTGTGGTTTTCTAAGTCCCTGATAGAACTAGAAAATGCATCTGTCTTGAACCTTCTTCCTAAATGACCTCTCTTCTAGAAATAGATGCTTTAAAATGAAGAGATTAAGATTTACATGACTAAAATAGTGATGGTTGTGCTTAAGGCTACAATCAAATACCAAATGCTAGTCTACAATAAAGATTAGAAGGCCCCTGCAAGAAGGCTGCAGATATTTACTAGAAATCAAGAAGCAGAAATAGACTTTCATGTATATCTTTTAAAGTATCGGATATCTTGCCTTTGAGATCTTTTTTCTTCTGCCTGATGCAGCCTTACACCTTCCCAAATTTTTCTGCCTTTGTTACACTGTATTGCTTATGAAATAGATATAAACAGGAAGCCTAGAAATCATGTAACAATTAAGTGGACACTGTACTGTTACCCATCCCTGTCTTACACAGCATAGAACTGTAGCTAATGTTCCTGTCTTCCACAAAAATATGCCAGGACCTACAAAATTCTAAAGAGATGCTCTTTGTCATTTACTATAAACTAAGGCAAATAAATATTTATATGTCCTTGAAAGCTATTTGGTTTCTTTATATTGTTTATTTACTCCTAATAACTTGTTTGTATGACTACTCATATCAGGAAAACATTAAAAATTAATACTATGACTATAGGAACAAGGGTTTACACTTGCAAAAACTGCATGTGTGTTTCATTGAATGATGCAGATTATGCAAGCATAGTGAAAAATGCAATTGGGCATGTAATTGTAACAGAAAATGTCTTTCTGAAGTAGGCGTTTATTTTCCACATTTGATAGTCTGCTTTGGTTTTCTAACTAAAGAAGCATATATACACAAGAGATTTCATAATCTACTTTTGAACAAACATACTACAGTAAATCAGACCCAAGATTAGACTGGATCTGTGCTTTACAGGCTACTTGTCACTTTCACTGGTTTATTAACAAGTAATATTGAAGAGTGTGAGATCCTAAATAACCTGAATACAATTTGGTTTTTTACACACATTAAGTGGTTTGTCTAATCATACATTTGAAACATAATTGCCCACAAGACAAGAAATTAACCTCTTTTGCAAGGATAGCATTGTTAAGTAGTAGAGGAAAAAAAAAAATCATTAATCTGGTCATATTCCAATATAAATTCTGACATCCATATGGATAAGAACAAAGTCATGGCATCAGCTAAAATACAGAAGTAACACAAACACCATTCTCATAAGAGTACAAAAAAAAAGTTAGACAACTGGTCTCTTCATATTACTTTGTCTACTAGGAAGCTGGATTTTTTTTTTTTTTTTTCTTCCCCATGTCTCAGATGTTTCATGCACATATCCTTGAAAAAGTCCAAGGTATTGAGCAGCTGGAAAGATGGAACCCAGGTGAACAACCCAGAGACCAGAAAAAGGACAAGACTTCCCTTGTAACCCTGGAAGCTCCAAGAGCTCACATTTTGGATAAAAGTTTAATGCATGTGTAACTCTGGTATAGCAGTTTTGGGTCATAATGATCATTTTTATTTCTTTAAATAGAATCTTGAGAACGGTTTGGTTTAAAAACCAGCAACACCATGCTATTTTAAATTACTCCCAGAATTACACTCCTCACAACAAGGAACTGGATATCTTCCAGTGTTTCTCATTGAACAAAATCCAAACCTACCTATGGAAGTACAGACAAAAATGGTATCTTTGTGGATTATTATTCAAGCTGATGTGCTCAATACCGCTAACAAAGATGAAATGTCAAACCTAGATAATGTACACATTCTGATGTTTTCTCCACAGATCAATTTATCTTGATTTTCGAATGGATCATCTTCCCAAAGAAATCAAAGAACAACACTGCCCAACTGTTCTACGAATTTGCATCAGTAGCAATTAAGCCTAGCCTTGATGAAATACTATTATTCCCAGAACAGATACTGCTGACTTGCATTCTTATAGGATAACTGGAAAGATAATATGACTTCATTATAGAGAAAAATCTGTATAATGAAATTGCTTACTATCACTTTCTAACAGGTGTACACTTTTCAGGACAGGTGGGCAACAATCCTGCAAAAATCTAATTTGTGCTTTCACTATGAAAATGAAAAATTTTCATTACTTCTAGCATTAGCCTGAAGATAAAAGTCTCACCATGCCAAACAGATGACTAAGCAGACACCATTTATCTTAATTAAAGTTCATCTTAATCAATGTACTGTCTGTGAAATATATTGTTACTTTAACATTCTTAGCATAGTTGCACCGTTCCCAGAGGGAAGATCTATCAAGAATGAATGTAAAACTACAACTTAGTCCTGCTAAAAAGGTAAAGAAAACAAAGCAAAGCAACAATTAATGAAAGCAACATAGCTAGTCTCTTATCTGTTGCTTAAAATCAGAGACCAACTACAATACATTGCAAAGTCAATTCTGTCTTCAGTAATATACCGTATATTTTCTTCCAAACCAAGGGCCTTTCCCAACAATGTATTGCTAATATAAATGGAATTATTGCAGAATTCTTCAAAACAAAGAATCAAATCAAACATTTTTGGCAAAACTGGAATTTTAAAGTTATTTTAAAAAATTTCTTCTACATTCATGTAGACCAGTTCTCTAGAGAAAAAGCTGTCCTACACTCAAATAAGTAGCAAGCGAGGTCCTACTGGAAGAGATTGCCTTTTTTTTTTTTTTTTTTAGAAAGCCCTCTCTTTCTTCTGCTTCATTCTGAATCTAGAATGACCTGCCTTTAACTTTATGATTTTAGAATCATGTTCTGACAAAAAGACCTTTAGATGATCAGTTGATCCTCTTTCAGAAGGATAAAAACCAGCTTTATTTATTCACGAAAAGTTTCAGAACACCAGCTGCACATTAATGTAATATCAGGCAAGGGAAAATTATTATTTTCCATTCTATTTTTCAAATTATACTTTCCCTTCATTCCAGAAACTAATTCAAACTGTGGTACAGCTATAAATGTACTCTTTTCCCCCAAATGGGTAACTCAGCCCTTCTTGGAGTATTCATTAAAGGGATACAGTGGTTATAGCCTGCATATAGTGTAAGTTCTTGAGCACTGTTCCTTTCAGCAGATCATTTTTCCAAACTAGCAAAGATGAAGAAGGCCCGTCAGAGAAGTATTTTTCCTAGAGACAGCAATAGTTGGTAATTCACCGATGAAGAGTTCACCAATCAGCCTGACTGATTCCCAGAATTAAAAATAAGCTGAGGAAGACACTGGAACAAGCAAATTTCCACAAAGGTTAAAACTCTAAAAGAAAAAAAGATAATAATCTCAACACTGTGCATTTGTAAGCAGTGGATGTCAACACAAAAATGATAATCAAAAAGTACCTGCATCTCCAATAAAATGTTTGGAGGTAATGTCTTAGCGGGTTTTAAATTTCCATTAATTAAGAATTGGAAATCAATCATAAAACTATTACAAAAATGTAAACAACATCATTCTTTGCAAGGGTGTAGGTGTAGAAATGAAAGGAAATTGGTAAAAAAGGTGGACATTACTTTCCATAAATAAACAACTAAAAGGTTAGCAACAGTCCTGAAATTGGAGATGCAACAGTCTTGCATTTGGGAAGACTATTAGGAAAGGCTAATAGCAGCTTATATTGTAGTTACAGTCTAGAATTTAAAAATAAAATAAACCAAAATAAATTAAATTTCAAAATGGAAGTAGGTAGGTAGGTTACTGGTGTGTGACTATTGGACCAGTTTAACCAGAAGATGAAACTTCTTCTAGAAAGGAGGAAGCTCTGGACCCAAGTAAGCTTATAAAACCAGTGCTCTGGTACCACAAACATTACTGAAAATGTAAAATGCTGAAATGAAAAAAGACCTAAAGCTGAAAGAAATCCAAAAAGGGATTAAAATCAACTTTTGCAGATACACCTGTTGGAATAAGAAGTATAAGCTTGTTCTGAATTTTGGCTTGTGGCCTCCTATCAATACTAGAGCATAGGGCTCTGCCTTTTCTCTGTGATTTGCACTATATTCCCGGCCTGGAGCTACAATAACAAGCAAGGAATAATCATCTAAATCAGCCTCAAGCTATTTTCATTCCAAAACTGTCCCTCTGAATGATGCATGTGTTTGGATGTGCATTTAAATTTCTTAGTATTTACTCAGATTTGGTTCCTGATTTCCAGAAAGCAGCTAACAGAGACACAGTAATGATCACTTCAGCAATTACAAGAAGTAGCAGTCATTATTATTTCCCACTACTTCCATTACAGACACACTGCTTCAGATATAAAATCAGCTCAGTATTAATGTGAGAGAAACTAAGATTATTTCATAACCACTAACATTTTTGTACTACTTTTCTTTTTCTCTTTTTTCCCTTTTTCTTTCATTTTGACTTCACGGACAGAGTAGTGAAACTAGTGCCTCCCATTGAATCGGCTGCTGTTTTAAAGCTTTGGAAAGAAAAGAAAGAAAAGAGAGCAGCCACCACCAATTAAGGACCAGAAGAGAGATATCAATGCTCATTTTATAGCACTAGAAAAATTAATACAGGGATTACTGTATCCTGGGCTTTTATTTCAAGAAGAAAAGAGAAATACTCAGAGAGCTGCATATATCAGGATAACATCTATGTTGTACTGACCTGTGACCATAGCTTTTTTCTGTGAGTCTGCATAATCATAGAGCAAGGTAATTTTTTAATATAAGAATCCTCAGGACTGTCAGAAATGACATTGCCACTAATTACCACAAAATTAGTCAAATGAAAGAGGTGAAGAGAGGTCATATTTTATTACTGATTTATGAGGCAAACCCCAAATTCGCAGAATTATAAATTGCAACACGAAAGTCATGTCAGCGAATTAATGATATTATGCTAGTGCAAAGGCTCAGCAAGCCTTCTGAATTAGCTATAGCATGCTTGAGACTACATAGACACTTCTCTGCCCTTCATTATATATTTAAATGAAACATGTTTTTTTAGCATGCTTAGTTGATTCACATATTAAGACACACATCACCAGGTATTCCTCAGGAATTCTGAAAGGTTACTGTGTCCAATGGAAATACTAATTCAGAATTTAACTAAATGCAGTAGCAGTAGTAATTTAAAATTAACTATCTTCTTTAAACTTAAAAAAAAAAAAAATCACTTGAAGCTAGCCAAGTAGTTTAACTTTATCTCATCACATCAGAGTGAGGAAGTGAGCATGTGGATGTAACTCAGTAACCTTGGGGCTTCAGGAAGTTGGCAGAACCTGAATTTGTCATGGGAAAGGCATGCCTGGTGTTCAGCTCTGTGACATGAGTTTAATTTTTAGAGCAGGTAAGTAAAGCTACTGCTATGGGAAAACATAAATACAAGAGTTTATAAGTTACATGACCTGTAATTCTTCTGAGGTCCCCATAAATATTGAAATAGAGCCAGATCTCGGCTTTATTGGTATGGATATGTTACAGACTAACCAAGCACTACAATAGCTTTAGCAACTTCCCCACAGAGGAGATAATCCTCTCTATTATTCAGTCTGACTCTTATTACCTCATCGGTATCACTGAACTTTTATATATAGTATGTTGCCTAAGCAAGGGGTCATGAAGAATTTAAAGAGCTAAAAGCTAAGATTTTTTTTCATGTTTAACAAAGGGACCACTATAGCAATACAAATAATTATATCTATACATGAACATTGCTGAAATTTGTGCACTACCTCAGTCAAAGTGGATGTATGTTTGCTTTCAGAAGTTTATGTAGGAAGTGTTTCAAAACCCATTGGACTCATGACTACAGTACCACAGTGCCCTGGGGGTAGCATGGCAATTGCAGACTTCAGCAGTTACAGGTTATAGAACTGGACTCAAATATAAGGAAACAAAATCATATCCAAGCAGCTGTGACTGAAATCCAGCTACACTGGGACAAATTTTGACCAGAGATCTGGACACTGTGGTGGAGTTTCTTAGGAAACACTCACTTGCATGAGTGTTTTCCGCAATTTGTATTAATACTCAAGATGCATAAAGGCAGCAATGACTGATTAAAGAGAACTGGAAGCTTAGATGGGTGAAAACTAAAGAGAATGCATCTGGAAACAGATGTGCAAAATCTGAAATTAAGTTTCAAAATTCTACACAAAAATGTTCTACCTTGGAAACAGCAGAAAATGAGCATGAATCTATTATTATAATAGACCTTGGAAATATTTAATTGAAGTGATAGACATTATTGTGAATGATGATGCATTAAAAAAGCAATAAAACATAAGCAGATGATAAAAATGCAATTACAGCTAAACTTTTTGAGAAAGATTATTCAATGTTATGAAAAGGCATCATAGTAATTTTTAGCTTTTTTTTTTTTTTAAATATACATTTCAGGAATCCTTAATGTCTTTTCTTCCAAAATGAACAGTGAACTATTTAATCCTAGTTATTAAAAGGTATCTAGATAACTTCTACATTGAAAGTTCCCTATTTTTATATACATAGTAGTTGGCATGACTAAGAATTAAAAAAAAAAAAAGAAAATATAATATGTTAGATCAGATAAATTTGGAAAGTCTGTGTTTTGTGCATGAAGCAACAAAACTTTCATCACTGAAAACTAACACCCTATCCTAGCTGAACCAAGGACAGTAGCAGATACAGCAAAGTGAACAAATGTGGTTTAAAACAGACCTGTGCCCAGGGGAAACCAGAGTATCAAGGAACCCAAATCACTTTCTCATCAAATCTCATGACCCTGCTGAGTCTACCATGGACTGGCTGAACAATAAAATGCAGCTTATCATGCGCTATCTGCAATTTTGAAATCTTAATGAAAGCTTATTTTGTTGTACGGGGGTTTTTTGGTTTTGGTTTTTTGTTGTTGTTTCTTTTGTTTTGTTTTGGTTTTTTTGGTTTTGGGGTTTTTTGTTTGTTTGTTTCTTTAGAAAAGTATATGTTTTAGATTAAGATTTAGATATCTAATGAAATTGGATAAGTTAACCCATGTGAAAGTTAAAGTTGATTTTATGAGTAAGAAAAAGTAAAGGAGAAAGAAGAGACAAGAAGAAAGGAGTCATAATTTTAAAAACCACTTGTAACTCCAGGCCAGGGATAAGATTCACTTCAATAGTATTAACTCTATGCAATGTACTGTCCTAGGAACATAAAAATAACAATTGAGCATTTAGACATTTCCTGTTGAAATTAAGCACCATTCCTTAGCTTTCAGACTCCATCTACTTTAGACTGTTCATGGGACTATTTCTGTCTGTCTGTCCACTCCCTACTCCCACCCCTTAAATTTTGGTATGTGGTTCATTTCAGTCACTTTTGGCAGGAGACGGCAGGAGACAGCAGGAGGGCCCAAGCTGCTTGCAACATATTTCATAACGGGTAGAAAAGGCTTAAATTCATGTGGCCTGGGAATGTGATCAAAGTTCAACATTTTCTATTCTGACCTTTTAGTTAGACAGTCATAAAATGCATTGCTAATTAGACTGCATGTATTTTGAGGCTGGCCACAGCACCCACTGCTACTTAGTATGACAGCACTTAATGAACAAGAGAAGGAAGTGAGGGTAGGATAACATCATTCAAAAGCAGATGAAATGAGCTGGAAAAGTATCATCATGGGACACAGAGAGGTTTGTGAGAGATGGAGTTCAGTTTGCTGCAGTAGGCATACAGAAAGACAAAGGCAGAAGTAGCAAAAACCAGGCTTAAACAGAATAATGTACAGGCTGATGGCAACAATAAAGTATCTATGCTAGCTTCCCTTTGAAATTTTTGTAAGCTCACCTTACTGTAGGAGGATTTATATCATCAACAGAAAATAGGGGAAATACTAGTTTTGTCTAAAATCTACCATAAACTCTGTTGATTCTGAAGAAGTCATAAACTACAAAATGGTCACTCTCCAGCTCCAGTTTTCTTCAGGCTTGACATTCTTCATACACACCTAGGCACACAGAATTAGAAGTAAGCTTTTTGTACATTTGTCAAAACAAGAAGGAATTTGATGTGAAGCCCCCCATCTTCCCTCTACCCATAGAGCAGCATATCTATCATTTTATGCTATCTCCTCTCATTTTTGCCACAATGGAATCAGGTCATAATCCACAACAAAATGTAGTCATTACAACTTGTTCTTAAAGAATGGATTTTTAACAGAGCTGATTTACACCAGACAAGACTGACAGAAAGAAATGCATTTTCTGACAAAAATGAAATATCATTCAACTAATTATGATAAAATTTAAATTCCCTGCAACATACTATATAAAGCTTCTTGTTTTCATACACATTTCCTTCCCTTCTTCTCTCTTGTACACATGCCACAGATTGCAGAGCTACTTAAACACTGATGTATTTTATGTGCTTCAGAGCATCCTTGGGAAGCTATCTTAGCATTAAATGTATTTTGTTTTGTTTGTTTTGTTGTTCTGTTTGTTTTTTGTTTGTTTGTTTTTTTTCCTGCAAACTTTCTTATGCTCTAAGATGAGGTGACTATGTCCAAATTGCTTTTTGGAGCAGCCCCTGACCCTGCACACCCCCAAACAGCACTCAAGAACCATCTGCAAGCCTGTGGGTCAATACCAAGGCAAAACTGTTTCAACAATTTATCAACATGACAATCAAGTTCCAGTGCCTGGAACATTTTAATTTCCTCTTGTTTATGTAACCTAAATTTTAAACAGCCTGGCTCAGGTCCACATTGTCTGACAAAGACACATTTAATTTCCAAGATGTTATGTTCAACAGTTAAACAAATACCTTGAGAAATACCTTAAATAAATAAACTTGGTGATGGCAGAAATGTCACAAATTCATTTTAAGTAAAAATCAATATACAGAGAAGAAATCTTTCATGTTGTCCTTTCGGTTCCTTGGATTGCCCTAGACTGGTGCTCTCTAATTTCATGAAAATTAATTTCTTAACTGGGGCCCTCCACTGTAGGCCTCATCTTACTGATGGTATTGTGCTCTTTAATGCTCTTCACACAGCATTACAGGACAAATAGATGGCATGGTACAGGAGAAAAGAGCAGTCTTTCATGCTTCACTGCATTGTTTCACAATGAAAACTACCATGTAGCACATCTCTACTGCCAGTGGCAAGGATGGAAAATAGGTATTTAACACAATAATAGTATGCAAGGACAATGAGCTTTTAATATATAGCATAAAATACAACACCATTCATAGAAAGGAGTTGTCTTCAAATATGATTTCTTTAAAGAGGCTATAATACATTGTCTTCATTATAACAGTTTATCAATAAATAGCCACTCTTCAATACACTGTTTTACTGAAGGTACAAAATAATTTCAAGGCCAGATAATGTATTGACAAGTGCCAATTTAATTTTTATAGATTCAGTAAAGGAAATTAATAGTATCTTTATTAAATTGAATTTTCCTGTGACTGGTTAGCCTACTAGCTTTAGAAATCTGAGCATCGAAGAGGCAGTAAGGGATAAAAATTGTGCCAAAAGTCAGCTAGACCCTTTTGATAATTAAGAAATGGATTTCTCATTCAACAGAAAAATGGAATACTGTTAATTTTAGATGTTTTCCCCATTGTAATGAGGACAACAAAACAAACTGAAAATCCCAATGAATCACTACTTCATAAAAAAAGTGTTTTGAGGATTTTCAGAAAGCTTAAATTTTAAATAATTTCAATATAAACACAAAGTAATTTTGTCAAAAAATTAAAAAGGATCATTTGCAAAAGAGGAAAATGTTCAAGGTCTTAGAGGAAAAATGAATTTCAGTAATTTTATATTTTTCAGTAAAAGCACTCTATTTATAAAAAATTGTCAGAATGTATCTTGTAAGTTAGCAATATCATTAACTTATCAAACGTGATATAACAATAGAGGAGTAAAATATATTTTTATGAATATATATAGATTTGAAAAAATCTTTTATCTTTTTACATAATCTAATAAAGAGTACAAAAAGATGAAATATGATTGCATCCATTAAGTACAAAACTGTAAGAACAAAATATGCAATAAAAGTGCACAGTGCTTACAAATATACCATTTTTACCTCCCATAATAATTAACAAAACTTTAATGACAAAGTGATATTGCACAGACTATACTACTCAAATTTTCAAGATAGTGATGTAGGAAAGTACTCTAATTAAGAAACAGTTTATTCCACCAGGAAACTTCTAACAGTAGGTAGTCTCATCACACTCCCCAAATGTGCAACCTTTTATCTTTATTCCCAGTGGTGATGGCTTACTTCTATATAAATTCATTGTATGAACACTTTTTTCCTAGGAAATCGATATTCACCTCATTAAGTGCAAATTCTATTCATTCTTACTCAAAGTGTGGAACAATTGTTAACTGAAATCAATCAAATTCATTCAGTGTGCCAAGTGGGACAATCTGGTTTTTTTCATAATTTCGTCAAAGTCTAAATCAATACTTTTTGGCTCAACCAATCTTGTTGCTGATTTAAGGTCAGGTTTTCCAGACTGTCTTCTATCTGCATCTTCTTATGTTTCCTAAACTTTAGAAGTAATGATGGAGATTTTTCCTTTCTGCTATGTACAGTGCAAGACATAGCCCAGATCAGAAGTTTTCTTGGCTTCTACCCACCATTTATATGTTTATATTGCTATCTGTTATTTTTTTTTAATTATTTTTTTCTTCCCCAAAGCACAAGTGTCAGCCATGCAACATTCTATTATTTTTACAGCATGCCACATAATTTCATTCAGTTCTTTGATACACATCCTGTAAGTCACCAAGCTGTACATTTGCAATACATACTAGATCCAAGTGCTTCTACCTTCTTCGGTGTAGAGGTATATATCACGAGGGTAAAGTGTGCAACAATTTACATTACAACCCAAAACAAGCTCAAAATCAAACGTAGGTTTAAAAATATGCAGATAATCCTTTGCCTTCACATCTGCAAATTCAATGTCTTGGGTGATAAAGTCATAATCATAGCTTATCTAAAAAATTCCTCCTTGATGACTTTTGTTCACATTTCATTTAACATCTATACCATCTAATAAATGCTAAGAAAAAAAAAATCATCAAACCTGAAGGCAAAAGAAATATTAAAGAATATACTATCTTCATCTTATCTACATAGATACAGAAACAGAAGAAAAGTATTCTAAAATACATTCAAATCTGCTAAAACATAGTTTTAGCATAACTATAAAGAATACATTATGGAACTGGTCTTCTGGCCTTAAAATAAAAAGAAAACAAACGGTTGGGGTCATCAAATTTTGAGGTTTTAAAGTATTAAAACAAGTATTTCGCATGCATGTGGATTTACCGTTTTTCTACTCTGCTTTCATTTGGCTCCAACACAAAAAGAAATTCTAAGATTGAACCATGTCAAAGCATGCAGTCTGTATAGTCTATATCTAAACCTTCAGATTCATGTTTAGCATACTCATAGTATTTTGCTTCTTTCTATTGATGTGACGAGGGAGTCCATAATGGATTTCAGAGACATTCCTGGAGAAAACTGTTGGAATTCCATACCCAGAGTGCATTTCCACTTCACCAAAGGTTAGACCTTTATGGTATAATCAAATATGTTTGAGCTCGTTTCTAGCAATTTTCAAATAAGATGGCACTCTATGAGCATTTTGTATGCAATACCTATACTGCACAAGAACCAAGTTTTGATTGCAGAATCTTTTATCATCAGCAGTGATAATAGATACAACTGTGAGGCAGCATTAGCCTCAGATCCTTACTGAATTTTCTAAGTAAGAAAAAAACCCTGCAGATCTGAAGTCTGAGAAAAAAAAAAAATTGTAACATTATTAATTTTTCCCCACACAGACTACTGAAATAGGAACTCTTCATAGACTCAATTCATAAAGTGATGCTACTACAAGTCAGAACAGAATTAAAGACAATTCCAAAGCTAACATGAAAAAAAAAAAAAAAAAAGAATAAAATTAACTTAGAACTCCTATTTACTAATTTAGACATTCTACGTGGGATTTTTTGTTAAAAATTTAGTGTGCAGTTTTTACATACTAGCAAAGTAGAACAAGGTGTGTAGAAGTGTAACAATGCAAATCTTTCAAAAATTATTGTTTCAGTGATCTTTTTTTGCTGTGAAATCTTTGACACCAGCTCAGAGACCCTTCTCATGAGAAGTATAAATACTGTAACCCTGAGTACACTGTTATCTACCAAGCACAAACTGTTGCCACTGATTTTGAAATGCTTATATCAATGCCACATTCTCTAGTTTAACATGAGATTTACAGAAGCCAGAGTTCTGCAGCAAGTAATGCCATCAAACCCATTGAAAGATAATAAGACAGTCCATATTGAGAGATTTTCATAATCTAGGAAAATGTTAAACACTTTAACAAGAGTTTGAGGCCAATGATTATAGTTTTATCAACTGAAGTCATGAATATAACCATGCTCCCGTAACAGCGTGGTCAAGAGAATCCCAAAGTACTGTTACATGACTGTGCCCTTGAAATGCATTATAAATTTAAAAATGCACTTGTATGACTGTACTACTTTCAGGGCCCAGACTGATATAACCCTGTTTTGCTGTACTGTGTGTAAAAGGGAGTGAGACCTAGGTCTCTATCTTATGACCAAGGTGGAACAGTACTAATTCTCTAACAAACAGAAGTATTTTCAATTATATTTACATTGCTAAGTTCTTATGTTGTTACACAAAATGAAACACATGCTTCAGACATTTTTCCTCCACCATTTTGAACCATGATTTCAAGAGTGCCTCAGAATCAAAGACGACACAAGTAAATAATGCTTTATCTACTTGTACTAGTTTACAACTACTCACTATAAAAATATTAATCACTTTCAGAAGCATTCCAGAAGCCTAGCTTTAATGTTTATGTCTTTTGGGCATCAGCATGTAGACTTCCTTGCTTTGCTTTTGACTCAGAACTGTAGCTTCTTGTTGGCATTGTGAGCCAAAGCATTCTCCCTGTTCATTTGTTATGCTTTTTTGGCTGTTCCTAGTAAAAATATGGTCCTTCTCTGTAGTAATAAATAGATCATAATTACTATCTACCCAATGTAACCTGAAATAGACCACTTTCCCCTGCTTTCAGGACCCGATTAATCTTTTGCTTTCCTTTTATACTACAGCAATCCTATTTCACAAAGGCAACAACTCCTATTGCTTTATTATTGGATGGCTGCTTTTTCTACAGATAGAAAACCTCAGAGAAAAACATATCATTACTGAAAAAACCTCAGAACACACTAAGAAATCCTCTAAGCTATAGAAACAGTATATCAGGAAAATCAGTAGTGTGTATGAAGTGTATATTAACCAAAGGAGGATGAAAAATCTTCCTGCACTGTCAGTCTTTTAGTCTTACTAATATCATCTATTTTAGGATCAAAAGGGAAGACTTAAGAATCATGTAAGGCCTTTCTCATCTGTACTTGTTCTGCAAAGCACAGAAAGGAGCATGACTGGCAATGAAATAAGCATTTCAAAATATGCCTTGTTAGAAGTGTATAGTGAAGGAAAAATAACCACCTAGTCAAAAGCTTTGCAACCATGTTGTTAGATAAAAACAATCAGTCCTGCAGAAGTCATAAGGTATATAGAATCTGCCTTCCTTTCACAGCAGAATGGGACTATACTGATTTGCCCACCTTTAAATAATAATAAAAAACATAAATCCCAAAACTGTTTCTCAGTCAGCTGCTCCCTTCCCACTTTGTCTCTTCAGAGTTCACAGAGGGCCTCAAAAGCCTTCTTGATAAAAACCTGTATCAAAGTTAAGCATGCAAGAACTAAGATATTAATCCAATGAAGAATATATTCATTATGTACATTTACAGTAAATGAGAAAAAAACATGTACAACTGGCAAGTTTCACTGACAGATGGATATGCTACCCTGAAATAAATTTTAGTCATGTGATTTCACATCCACGTGAGCCTAAGTGTAGACTAACATTTGCTGTTGATTGCAGCCACAATCAAAGGATATTATTAAGGCTAGAAGCCTACAGTGGTTCAAAAAAACAACTGGACAAACAGATTAAGCACAATCTCTTAGAAAGAAACTACCTTTCATTCAACAATAGTTGAGCTACAAACCACTGGATGTTGGGAGAGTAATATCAGACAGTATCATTATGTACGTGTCCTGATCTTGCATGTTTCCCTAGGCTTCTGCTATTAGGCAAAGGATGCATGCTGATAACCATTTGTCTTATTTGGAACTGTTGACCTTATGTTCTTATTTTCCGAGGTTTGCTTCCTGAAAGCTCAGCCATAGGCTAAGTCCTTACAGAAGACGTATGATAATCTTTGAAGAGAAACTGTTCTAGAAAGTATAGGCTAGAAGACAGAAAATCCACATAACTTTCCATGTTTTTGGAATTTAAAGATTTCACAGCACATGTTCACAGTTCAACTCTTCTTTTGATTCCAGAAGCATTAATATCAAACTTTAGAGATTTTGTTACGCCAAGATTGGAAATGCTATATAATGCCCAGGCCATAGACTTTGCAACATTAGGAAGATGTAAAAATAATTTAATGCTAGAGTTACTTTTTGATGTTGCTTTAGTTTTTGCCTAGATAACATAACATTGGTTACAGCTATAGGAAAGGAAAGCATTGGTTATTCTGTTTCACATACGTGGTTTAGAGAGGAAGAACCTGAGAATTCAAATGTGTCAAGGTTTAGGTTTGAGGTTGTGCTCACTTTGGCAGCACATACACTAAAAATGGAACAATACAGAGAAGATTGGCATAGCTTCTGCACAAGGTTGACATGGAAAGCCGGACTGGACTCAGTGAAAGACAGGAACCAGATTCAGGAGCTGGATTCTGGAACTGGATTCATGAACACACGGATTAGAATCAAAGGCAGAATAGACAGGGTCCTCCTTGTATGCCAGCCATTGAAGAAGAGAGCTTGACCCTCATGATCCCTCAGCTTTATACTGAATATGATATATATGGAATGGAATGAAATATCTTCTTGGTCAGTTTAGGGTCATGTGTCCTGTTCACTCTTCCCTGAAGATGTGGCCTTTTACTTTATGCATCCCCCGATGTGGTACAAAAGATCCAGCACTGACCTTGGTCTGCACACCAATCCTTGGTAGTAACTCTAAACATGAGGTGTTATCACTGCTAGAAGTCACTGTCACTGTCTACAAAAATGTGCTATTGACTTCAGAAAGTGCAGTTAGAAGAGACTGAACTGAAAAGTAAAAATCACTGAACAGAATCAGTTCTGTTCTCACTGAAACTGGGAAAAAATGACAATACCTTAGGATAGTATATTTGACACACTCTAGCTTGAAGCAACAGCAAATGATATAATCAACTTCTAGGAGCAACTAAAAGAATATACTGAAGGAATCACTGAGGTCTCTTCAGACATGACAGAAAACGATTGTCAAAGATGTGTTCCATATACTGAAATCAGACATATGCAAGGAAGAAAAAAATAGACCAAACACCAAACCAAGTACAAAAGAACACAAATTTGACAGCAGAAATATATAGTGAAACAGCCAATGAAGACAAAGCCCTGGAGATTATGGAATACTGATACTTTGGTAAAAGCTGTGAGGAAACTGGTTGGACTTGACCTTAAAGGTCTTTTCCAACATAAATGATTCTATAACAATATATTAAACAGCAAATAGAGAAAAAGAACCATTTTCCTGCATACACAGAAGTCATCCATGATATTTGACAGAACTAAGAAGTTGCCTCCAGAAAGTTAAAGAAAACTAAACAAAAATCCCAAATGTGTTCACTTCCCATTCTAAGACTGAAGTTGTCCCTTTCAGTATGTGTTTTGTGAGAACAGAAATCTTTTTTCTTTCTTTTCTTCCCGTGCAAAACTACTTAAGCACATTTCACTGAAATTGACAAAAATCCTGTGGGGTAGAAAATGACATTTTCTGTCAGTTCCTGAACACTACGAAAGGTAAATATCATTAGTGAGACTGTGGAAGGAAACACTGCACACAGTGGAAGTATCTTACAGGAAAATAGAACTGAATGCCATGCTTATTAATAAAACAGCATCTCTTAAAGGAGGTAAGAAATGCACTAAGTTCCTGAAAGTTTTCAAGAAGTGTTTACTTATGCCTTCCTTTGCTAAAACTTTAAAACAAAACCTCCAGAAGCTCAGTTAGCTCTCAGACTCACTAACACATATAATAATCTGTGTTCCCTACCCTAATGCCTCAGTCACAGATTTTTGATTATTTTAGCTGACATTTTGAATAAACTTCCTTTTAAAGTGCTGCTTTTGCAAAAAAAGAAGGAAAAGCAAACTTGTTGACAAAATGTGTGTCACAGAGGTATTAAAAAAATCTGATTGCATACGTTTGCTCTTCACCTGTAGTGGGGGCACTGCACAGGATCACAGCATGTAAACCTACTTGGTGGCGTGACAGTTGTAACGTTTAGGCGAGCAAAAATGTATTTGAGTATGTATGATCAAAGTAAAGCAGCTATTTGAAACTAAGCATTTACACAAAAAACATACCATAACACCACACTACAGAAGTGGTATGCACCAAAACACAAAAGAAATGAGTTTAAAGCAGAACACAGCAGGAGTCAACTGGGAGGAAACATACTCAACCAGCAGTGTGCTGTATTCTGGTGTCCGGTAAACCAAGTTAAATACAGCTGCTTTCAAAAATTTTCTCTATATACCCTCAAAACTATCATGTCTCAGTGACTCTTCTTTGGGTTTACACAGCTGATCGTTGTGTGATGCTCATGTGGAACACCACCTCTGTGGATCCGCTCTCTGCTTTATAATCCTACATATTCAAGGCAAACAGTTTGTTGTATTCTCCAGACTAGTTGTTTGTGAGGTGTAAGATTTTCATAGGAAAAAGGGGAATAAATACTCCTAAAAAAAAAAAAAAATTGAAGTGGCATAATACAGCCCTGCATGCTTAAAATACTTCTATTGTAATAAAAATAACAATACAGAAAAAAATTAATGGAATCAGAGAAACAATCTCCAGATTTCATATAGCATATCCTTCATTTATTTGCTTTTTACATTCACTTGCCATGAGGTTAACATAAATGTATATTCTTGGGTTTGGATGTCATCCTTTCATACTATTTATTTTGACTCTGTCCTTGACTTTCCTCCGCATTTTTCCCTCATGGTGGTTTTTTTGTTGCTGTTTTGGGGTCTTCTTTTGTTGATTTTGTTTGTTTGTTGTTTTGTGGTTTGGGTTTTTTTTTTAATAGAAGACACAAAGAAACAGGAAACTTGACCAGAAAATTCTCTAACCCCTCTCTCATTTGCTTTAACAGTTACTAAGAAGTTGTTTTACATGTGACATAGCTCTTACTCATCTCTGCATGTTGGGAATCTGCATGTTTGAGCTGTTAAAAGTAAGAGCATTCAACACTGGCATAAGAGAAAAGATACACTCCTTATTCATTTCAGAAAACTTAGGAACATAATTGCCACAGTTTAATGCTAAGACATTAGAATGGAATAGAGATGGAGGAGCAGGGCATTTATGCTGGATAAAATTATCCAAACAAAATTCTCATAGCCCACAGCTGCTATTACTCCTCTTTAAAAAATGGTATAGACTATTCAGTATCTCTAAATTATCAGGGTCTAAGCATATCAGTTCATTTCTTGCTCAAAATGAAACATAATATATGGAAATAACAATACTACCTATTTTCCTCAGATGTTTCACATCCAAGACCCCACTGTAGCCACTGTGAATGGGTGGCAGCGTTCAGTGAAATGCTACTACTGAAGGCATTTAGCAGCTTTCTCTTTTTATCTATATTCTACTTTGATACAGGAAGCAAAACCAAAGGGATTATATATTTGAAGAAATAGAAAGACAACCTTCACATATACTAAGTCAGAAGGTCTCTAACAAAACCTAGTGGAATTCATTTGTGCTTCCAATTTCACCAGAATGCAATGTAAACAACCATAGGAACCACACAGCCAACTTTTAAATTAAATCCTACGATGAATAATTTATATTTTCAAACAAGGATTGGAAGTCCCTTTCAATTGCAGTGTTTCAGGAGTGGCTTTAATAATTTACGTGTTTTCCAAAGGTGAATAAACTGCCCTTCTGAACAAATATCAAAACAATCCAAATATTTTCTTTGTTAAAACTGTACTGTGATTGACAAAGGAAAGGGCCACTGTTGGAAAGCTGAATGCGTGTGTTGTTGGAGATTGGCAGTGGAATTCAATAATAATTGAAGCAGAACTTTCTGTGTGCAATTTCTACTGGGTACTAAAGGGAATAAGGAAAAATAACCCACACTATTAATAGCAAAATCTGCATAGAATATAATTTAAGTGTCAGAATTCTCTGTGGGTTTTTTTTGTGTCTGCGGGAGACCACATCATTTCCCCCAAGCAACTGGAAAAGAACTCTAGGCCAAATGTTCTCAGCATTACCAGGGCTATCTCTGACCTTGCTGGAAGAAGTCAAATGTACAAGATAAACACTCTGTAAAGCACTATCACTAGGATACAAGGAACACACGCTGGCTTTAGGTAACCTATTTAAACTATAGCTGCCTCAGTGGAGTTTTTGTAGATAAAACAGATCCCTTTGCTGTAATTCACAGCTTCTGCTCTTTGCAGTCCTAATAAATACTCTGCCAATACTTTTATCCTAAACACATGTATCCTCTGAAAAGGGGCAAGGAAAATTGTGACTAATGAAATAGGGTTCACTGCTCTGGAAAACTCAGTACAATCACTGCATGAGTGATCTACATCTTAAATGCTCAGGCAGTATTAAGGTAAAATTTAATGCAAGACAAATGTCCGGTGCTGCAGACATAGTTCATAAATTAATTACACATTCTGCATTGGTTTTTATTTCCTTATGAAGAAATAGTAGGGAAGATGGCTGCTTCTTTCAAATATAGAATAACACAGTCACTAGACTACTTGCAGAGAAATATTCTGGACCAGGTAATGGTTTCACGGGAAAAATATAGAAGGCAATTTGAAAAGTAGAAAATGTATGATTTAGGTGGTTTTTTTATATTTAGGCATTTTTTTGTTATGGGTATGGTTGGACTCGGTGATCTAGGAGGTCCTTTCCAACCATGAATATTCTGTAATTCTATTAGATATCTGAATCAGGGATTTTTATTTTTTTTTTTCCCCTAGGTGCTAGTTTGACGACCATGATGGCATTCAGATTTTTCCATAAAATATTTATGAAACACTTTTGTTTCCAGACTTTGTTAAAGACCAATTCCCCAAAGCCTGTACTGCTACTGATCTCAATTATTCATCATTATAATAGCTACGCAATATGATCTAGTAAAAATTATGGAATCTGGCCCTTGTGGTTTAATGATAAGTGCAATTTTTATCTCAAACTAATTTACATGAGAACAATTTGCAAACAAACATACATATCATCAAGTATTCAACAATCAAATGCACGTGACGATCCCACTTAATAGTTATCATTATTACATGCCAAGACTGCTCCACTGCAAAAATAGTTTGCCAATGTCCTAAGAGCATGGCAAATACTTGGTTATCTTTCACAACGAGAATACTTAATGGAAACAACCTAGGCTCTCATGAAAAGAAAAGTAGAACTAATTCTTCTTTGAAATACACATCAGAAGACAGAAAAGGGGAAAAAAAAGACCGATGAAGAACTACTAACATCTGTTTTAGATTACATAACCAACAGAAACACAGTTACTTTTAACTACAATGACAGAAGCCACCACATCCTGATGTTGCATAGCTAGTTCACAAATACTAGAGATATGGCCATCATTATAGTTCTTTGTACTCCTTATAAATGAAATTCAACGTAAATGAAGGAGGACTTAAAGTGGTTGCCAACCCGTACATTTTAAAGACTACTAGATATAGGCATAGGTTGCTCATGCACAAGTTCACAAGGAAAAGCTCCTTTGGAGCATTGCTTTACTCTTACTGCTTCACCAAGGTGAATTGAAACATAAATCTCTGTACATTTCTCTGTACATTATCACAAACTCTCTGGAATCTTTAATCTTACAGTAACACAGATCTCTCCTAGGCCCTCACATTAACCTCATGATCCTTTATCAGCATTTCAAATATCTCAACTTTCAGAAACACTGAGACAAAATTTTGGATAAGAATATTCCAATAAAGTGTTTCAGTTCTCAGAGAATGTATTATCAAATGCTCCTGCTGAGGAACAAATGTAAAGAACACTGTGTCTGCTTACAGAATTGCCCCAAGACCTCAGAAGTTACACCATCACTGGAAGCAAAAAAGTACACTGTATTTTGCACTCACTAAATCTCGTGATCCCTTTCGATCTCCTAGCGAGGACAAGACACCAATTTCAGGCCATTTATCTGAAAATAAAATTGTATGTTGCTGACTTGCTTATTATCAGTACATTTTCTCCCCCAAGTCAATCACTCTGAAAGTATTTATGTCTCTTGACAGTCACTTTTGGAAAGGCATTTGACATCAACATGCATCTGAAACCCTCTAGGCAAAGGCTAATGTAATAAGTAAAATTCATGGATCAAGGAAGGAAACATATGCGCCAACTATGGTGTACACTGATTGCTCTAGAGATCAAATCTCTGATATTAAACCAGCATAATGGAAATGTAACTCAATGAAGGTACACGTGATTTAAACCAGAGCATGAGAGAGTCCCAAAGGGTAATAAAAACAAAAAATATTTTCACTGAGTTAAAAAAAAAAAAAAAAAAAAAAAAAAAAAAATCTCTCTATGGAAAACAGCTTTTTTTTTTCCTCTCCAGATTTTATTTTTAATCATGAACATCCATCCCAGAACTCTGCTTCCTTATAGTGAAGTTTACTAGTAATGTTAGCAGCTGGCTAGAACTGGTGTTTCTGATTGTGGACTGATTCTTTACTAATCTACAAAATGCTGTAATACAAAGCCTGTACTATTTAGGCAATATAAGCTCACTTTTTCTGATGTTTTGAAACTCACTTCCATTTACCTGAAAAAAGCTTAAGAGCAGACTGCAGGATTGTACTTACTGGATATGTTCTAGTTTTTGAAAAAAGAAAAGCATAGAAAAGTTTCAATACAAACATGGCTATGAAAAATGTTCTCCAAAAACACTTTCTCAAAAATTCTTTTCCAGCCCCAAGAGTTTACATTTTTTAAAAGCAAATATAAGTTAAGGGGGCATCACAATGACAGACTCAAACTACAGCATAGTTTTAATATAACCTTGTTTGTACAATTGCTTATGGCTTCTATAGCAACACTGCATCATTTTGCTAGTCTTTATTATATCCCATAAAACCCAAACACTGTACCACTTAAAGAACTACCCCAAGACCTCAGTCTGTTGCAAATCTAGGTCCCCAAGAATAAAATCACTGATGCGCAGAAATAATAACACGTTCATGGCTTGAATAGGCATACTCAAAGAGTGGTGGTGAAAGGAGTTAAATCCAGTTTGCAGCCAGTTACAGGTAGTGTTCCCCAGGACTCAGTACTGGGGCCAGTTCTGTTTAGTATTGTATCGATGATTTGGATGAGAGGATCAAGTGTACCCTCAGTTAAGCTTGCAGATGACACCAAGTTGGGTGGGAGTGTTGATCTGCATGAGAGAAGGAAGGCTCTACAGAGAGATCTGGACAGGCTGTATTGATGACCTGAAACCAATTGTATGAGATTCAAAAAGGCTAAGTGCTGCACTTGGGTCAAAACAACCCCTTAACAATACTACAGGCTTGAGGAAGGGCAGCTGGAAAGCCACCTGACAGAAAAGGGCCTGAGGGTGTTGGGCAACAAGCAGCTGAATACGAGCCAGCAGTGTGCCCGGGTGGTCAAGAAAACCAACAGTGTCCTGACTTGTATCAGAAATAGCGTGGCCAGCAGGACTAGGGAAGTGATTGTGCCCCTGTACTCCCCACTGATGAGGCTGCACCTCAAGTACTGGGTTCAGCTTTGGGCCCTTCACTATAAGAAGGACATTGAGGTGCTGAAGCATGTCCAAAGAAGGGCAATGGAGCTGGTGAAGGTCCTGGAAAACAAGCGTTATGAGAAGCAGTTGAGGGAACTGGGGTTGTTTAGCCTGAAGAAAAGGAGACTCCGGGAGGACCTTATTGCTCATTACAACTAACTGAAAGAAGACTGTAGCAAGGTGGGTGTAAGCCAGTTGTCTATTCTCTTCTGGGAATAGATTCAGCATTATTTGTGTGGAAGCAAGACATGGATAATGAACTGTTTTCCTGTAAGAGCTTCCTGTCTAAGAGTGAATGCCAAAGACAGTTTTAGCAGTATCTCTATAGTAACGTGCCTGCAGTCAGGTTCAACATGCAAAAACTATTCTGTGACAGAATATGTTTCCCTCAAATCTCCACATTCTTATTATAAGGATTAACATGAGACAAGTATTATCCACAGTTACAGTGGGAATAATAGATTGGTTTTGTTAATGTTCTTTTAAGAAAAGCTAACCGTTGTCTGAAAACATAGTCAAGTTTACCTAAGCAGTTCCCTCGACTGTAAAAAAAAAAAGTTTCTCAAAGAATTTATTCCGCAAAACACAATAGATTAGTACTTCACAGCTGATTTTTTTTTTAATAACCAAGCTACTGTCATATTATACTGAAATAATTATTTTAATCCCAAGTCTTGTGTAGAGTTGCTTAGCTGATACACCCATCACTCTTGTGCAACATTCTTATGTTCTAGATTTTGAAAGCTATATATCTAGTGAGAGGACACTTCTCATCTTACATGGACTGAAGGGATGGATTTCAACAGAAGTTGAGACTGGAAATATTTTATCAATTTGGATTTAGTGTTGTCTCTCTTTCCATTCCTAAGCATGCTATGGGAGGCTACAGCAGCTCAAGAGTGGTAAAGTCTCCAAACTATACATTACCTTAAAGAATGTCTAAACGGAAGGGCAGAAGGTACTGCACAACTTCCATCTAGCCTCCAGCACACTGTCAGAACTATGTTGTCTGTTGTAAATCTAGGTCCCTGAGAATAGAAGCAATGATGCACAGAAATGATAACAAACAGGGATTAAAATGCTAAACATGAAGTTTACAAGGGAATTGCATTTTAATTCTAAATTCTGCCTAGAGAAATAAAATCCCACACTTTTTTCAGAATACAGTATTAGCAGAGCTCCACTAGGAGAGGGTTCAACATGAGCAACTAATACAGCAATCTGGGAAAGTGGCTGACTAGTGAGCTGGGGTATGGATAGGATATTATAGCTCTCTGCTATAGCAATTACATGAATACTAGTAGACAATACAAACCCACAGTCAAACATTTGTTTAGAAGGAGATGAAAAAAAGTAGAGTATTTAAAAGATAGCTAAAAAAAAAAATGTTTTGTGCAGCAATTTTAGTAAATTTGCTCTACCTGTCAGGAAAATTATTGAGAGATGATGCTATAGTATTGATTCAGGAGCCAAAAAAAACCCCAACAATACAAAACAAAAAAAACAGCAGAGAAACAATAGTTCTTAAAAAAAATTATAGGGAACAGAAACCAAATGCCTGGATGTTAAAACTGGAAAAATTTAAATGGAAGTGCTATGAAGCTGTATCAGGGGAAGTTCAGAATGGATATTAGGAAAAGGATCTTCTCCGAGAGGGTGATTGGTCATTGAAACAGTTGCCCCAGGGAAGTGGTCACAGCACCAAACTCCTGAGAGCTCAAGGAACATTTGGATGACACTTAGTCATATGGATTTTCATGTCGATCTGCAAGGAGCAGGGTATTGGACTCAATCCTATGGCTCCCTTCCAACTCAAGATATTTGTGATTCCATGAAGTTAGGCAGGTATTTTTGTAAGGAATATTAGATTCTGGAAATATTGTTGGCAGCGGTATAATCACTCGTGTTCTCAGATTTAGGTCAGACACATCTGTAGAGAAGTTCTGAATCACATACAATTAGTTAACAAAAAAAAATGTCAGCATGAAGACAGAGTTATGCAGTGAGTATGCCAACTTTAAAAGGTCTGTGTTTTTAAAAAAGTGCTTGACTCACACTACAGTAACTTTTATATACTCATGGCTTAGATACTGAACAATTTTCAAAATTTCTGTTCTCAAGTTTATAGATGACATGCCTCTTCTCTGGTTTTATTACTTTCTATATCAGCAAAATGAATAGAAAATTCATTACTTGTGTTCTGGACTGTCGTGGTTTTGAAATGGTTCAAAATATCAAGAAAGTATTTTATGATACTCTTTTAAATGAAATTAATTATTTCAACCCACATTCTTGGCCACAAAGTTAGTACACGATCAGTTTTATATGACTGCTGTCAGTTGGTTATACAAAGGGAGACCACACAAATGAAATCAGGTAAATTAACAGAAATTTGTGTTACTATGTATTTACATCAATCAATAGCATGTTCCATTTTCCAGCTGCTTGAAGCATATGGAAGAACAGTAACCACTTATTTATGCCTTCAAGGGAATAGTCTAGGCTAAAAAAAAAATAAAAAAATCACCGAAGCCAGAGAGGGACCCATCTTGTTCAAGTTAACTCACTTCTCAAAAAAGTTAATTTTTTGTACAAAACGTGGAGGAGAAGCTGCCAATCCTTCTCATTCTTGCTCTGTAGCTCAGGGGTTAGAATACACAGTGTGGTTTAATTCCTTTTTCCTCCTTTCTGACTGGCACAGTTCTCCCCTCCTGGAGGCTTCCTTAACTACACTACCCATTAGTCTGCAGTAATGCATTCAGTCCTTTCCACTGAAATTGTTTTGCACTGTTGGGTTCATCAAGGATAACAAGAACTACATGTTGAATTGGGATCCTAAAGTTAAGAGAAAAAAAATCCATAGCACAGTACTGGAGCTCATCTAAGCAAATATGAACACAAGGTGAAAACAGTGCAGGAGGTCTGAGAATGCTAGCCTACATTAATGATGTGATTCTTCAGTACGATGATAAGAGACTCTAGGACAACTCTCATCTGGGGGAAATAAAGAGGCCAAAAAGGCTAATACTGTCTGTTAAGGGATATAGAAGGATACTAATTTCTGTTTTGTATACACCCTCCCCACTCTTTTCTACTCTAATTATAATGCCAAGTAAAGGAACAATTTCCTAGAAGGTGTTCAATTTGGCATCAGTACAGCACTTACAGTCCATTATCATGGGCAGACTCACCTTCCTTTACCCACAGCTGTAGTATGTATAAGATGAACATAAAGACTTGTGTACACTGTTATTGTTTCAACTTAATTATTTTAGAAAAATTAGATCAAGGTCAGACATACACAAGCCCAAATATAGTTAAATGTAATAACACAATCGGAATTTTGACTAGTGCTCAACTTGTCACACTTATTTCATCTTTAAAGACCTATTTTTTTTTCTCCAAATAGGAGTCCTAAAAAATGTGTTTAAGGTATAAACCCCCTACCCCCATTTGAATAGCAATCTATACTGATTAGCATTTATGCTGTGGTGGAATCTTTAGAGTATCAGGTGCCTATTATTTTGTCACACAAATTATACATTTCAGCACTACTGTTCTTCTTATAGAGCTTTTTTTTTTTTCTAGTTTATTTCTTAGGAAAATATCAATCCTTTTCTCAGAATTCCTGTTTCTTAGAATACCAATGAAAAGTATTAAAAATTTAGTGAAAATAGAATATATATATATTTTAAAAATGTCTCCCTCAGATATAATGTTCTTTGCTACTAATTCTAACTTAGGCTAGTTAAATTTCATACTACCCTCTCCACTGAAGTTTTATTTTTTTGGTTTGTTTGTAATTTTTTTTTTTAACTTAAGTATGGTAGAATTATTATGCCAAATATGGAAATCACCTTGAAGATGATGGGGAAAATGGCTGAAAATTAGTTGATGTACTTTAATAGACTATGGGGAGAGAGAACACCTGCAAAAGAAAAACTACTGTAGAGAGATAATGTAATAGTATTTATCTTTCATATAGTCACAATATGTGTGTTAGGTTTTTCCCCCCAGTATTACATACTTATGTTAGTGTTTTATGTAGTATGTGTGCCTATATACCAATACATAAACTCTACACCACACCAACCTTACTTCCACTTGTATAGTAGGCAAAGAAGCTGCTTCAAAATCTGCAGAATTCTATCAGAGATTAATTTGAGCTATATTTTGAGTAGCTATTCATTTTTAAAAGACTACTGAGAAAGAAAAAGATATGGTTACTGATACGGAAATAAATTAAAAACTAAGAAAAATAGGAGTCACTCAAAAATAGCCATTTAATTTTTCACATATGTGAAATATTTAAGCAGACTTCACTGGAACTTAACCAAAACTTAAGATATTGTGCATTTCCCTTTCACAAGTATAACTTTTACCCTAACCTCCTTTATTTGAGAACTAACCCACACTATTTTTCAGAAGACACGTATGTGTGTATTTGGAGAGAGAGATGGAAAAAAAGTTTGTTCCTAAAAGAATCAGGGATAGGCTGATAGAAGGAAAAAACCAAAACAAACACACACATACACACACACACAAAACCTAAAAACAAACACCCATGAACAAACAAACAAAACCCACAGAAACCTAAAATAACAAATTACTTCCCAGGTCTACGTAACTGAGAAATTAAATGTCTGCTTAGAGTAGCCAGAGTTGACCCCACAGGCTCTAAAGTCTCACTTACAATCATTCACAGGCTTTATATCCCGCCCCCCGCAAAGGAACACATATTCCAAAGCAATAATTGATTACTAAATTACTAACTGAATGATATCTCCAGTGAATTTTCAGACCGGATGTCTGTCTGCACACAACAGAATAAAATAGAATTGATGAATGTGGTAGATGCTACTTTGGTCATTCTCAATCTTTTCAGGGGGTGTCCAGCCATGATGCGTTTGTACATAATAACTTTTACACATGCCAGATCATTTTTATTGCAAGCTCCGAGAAAGAAGATCAATGCCTAATACTTAATTATCAACATACCCTCCAGTCATCAGTGCTGATTATTGACATTTCAGACTAGGCAGCCCCCAGTGTAGAACTGGTCCAAGACAAGTCACAGCTGGTTATGTCATTAGGGAAATACACCACCATTCTGCAAGAACTAAATGTTGTAAACTACTTGGCCCTTATGTACCATAACGTTACTCAGATTCTTTCCTAAGCTTCAAAGATTTCTCTTGACTTTTTAAATTTTTGCCCATTTTCCATAAATCTTTGACTATTTTTACTATCATTCAATAAAAAGAATCACATATATCTATCAGACTAGTGTGATAATCAGATACTTCTTCACTAAGCACAATAAGTTCTTACTGAAGATCGAAAGATTATCTAGGGTTTTTTTTATCTTGTAGTATTTGCATATTCATACTCAGACCTTATGTTCTACCCTGCTATTGCTTCAACAGCCATCCACTGTATTTCCTTTTAACTTTCATAACAGGGGAAATCTATCATAATTTGGAAAAGTGCATATAAACAAAGGACAAAATGAGAAAATTAGTCTTATAGTCCGTTTGTGTATATTTTTCTTTGTGTGTATTTATGTTCTTCAAGAAAGTACAGGCACACACTGTTGAGAATATTTTTTACCATTTCGATAGAATACTAATACAGATGCTGACCCATATATTAAAGTATTCAGACAGCATTAGCAACCTGTAATTCCTACCGACTAAAGAGCTTTAAAGGCAGAGTTGTTTTGCCTCAGGAAGGGAAGAAAGCATCTCGAAACTTCAAAACCTTTACCTTTATGACTTCAAATGATTCACATGTGGACTGGTCAGTTACTTCTATCCTTGACTGACACCTCAGATCTGTGTAATGTAGAACAATCTTTCTAGCAGAAAACTTCAACATATTTAAATGATTGATTACAAGAGAAACCAATGTTATTTTTCCATATCCATAGTATCAAGGAAAAAAAAAGTTACACCTTCTTAGACTTCAGAAAAAGTTTATTATATAAACCAGTAGGATTTCTATTGCCATCTACTTTCTACAGAAGTATATTTAAGAATGGCTGGAGCTAATTTTTTTGCAATACCAGAAACCTGATTAACTCACCCAGTGCCTGCTGAATCCATTGGTATCTTGCATATAGTTCTGACCAGCAAGTCAACCACGTGACTAAGACAATTCTTTTCTTCACTTGTTGTGTCCTACTTCTTTAGGAAGCAGAGTTTTCAAGCTGAAAGCATCTCTAAAAGTGTATTTGAAACAGTACCTGTCACTAGAGGATCACAGCAAGATTTGAAAACATGCAATTATTACTTAAAAAATACCAGAAAATAAGGCAGTCAACATTAGAGAAAACTGACTATGGTGAAGCAAATAAATATAATACATGGGATAAAGTAATACACAAAAATTAGAGTACACATGAAGTGAAATTGCCAGATTTGCAGGTGGTGTGGGTGTGTGATGAAGGGGAAGGGGGAAAGGAACAGACCAATAGTGGGCAGACTATATATTTCAGATTTTTCATGTGTTAGCTCCTTAGGTTTTCTCCTTATTTTTTATGTTTTTCAGTTGCCTCATTTTACATGTTTGTTTGTAGTCTTTTGTATACCTTTTTTTTTTTCCTACAAATAAAAATATCTCTTTCATACAGAATAGAAGAAATGTATCAGGTCCAGGACACTCAGCTGTGAAGCAATATGTTCAAAGAGCCTATTGAAAGTTGACTTAGATACAAAGAAATTAATGTTCTGTTGTCCAGATTACCTTCTGCTTCCCACTTGTCTTTCTGTTTGTTTCCACTTCTAAACAATCAGCATACTAATAAATGCAATCACAAATGTACCATGAGGCTGAAGTTCCATCTTCTGAATATAGTATCTACCTTGATATATCCTTGTCATTTTAGCATGTATTTAACATAGTGTATTTAGAGTAACCTGAGAAAAGGAAGACAAAACAAGATAACAAAATCTGTGACACAGTTGCTGAAGTCAGTCTCACCTAAGAAAGATTTTAAGAACCAACAGGCTTATACATATTCACAGCTTTCAAACTGAGCTGTAATAACTTCAATGCAAGTGTAACTGTGGATAGCTCATGAAAATGTCACTTCAGTACACAGCAGTCAGAAAGCAAAGGTGTCAGGTTCTGTAGGAGATCAGAATAATGCTAAACACATTAAAATGTCATTATATAAATTAAATTGAAACTCTCTGAAAATTCTGTTCAGCTTGATTACCTGATCTATAAATGGCAAGATCGGAAAAAGAATAGTTCCAAAGAAGGTCAATAGTCTGATTAGAACATGGACAAGGTGCAGGCAGTGCCACCAGTGTGTTCTGCAACCCACCTGTGCTCTGCTACCCATCCCAGAGTACTGTTGATACTGTCAGTGCAGGCCAGACTGGAAGCACTTGGCTTCTGGCAGCAGGACACAGACTCCTGCTGCACCTGCACAGCTACAGCTCCAAGTGTATTTAGTGCCCGGAGCAGTGGTGAGAACAAGACCTGATAGAATTCATCAGGACAAGATTAGCCTGAACCTTTTATCCACGCAACAGGAAGAAGGGTGACTGATGCAGGTGATCAGGGTACAGACTAAAAGAGATGTTCTGTTGGATTTACTACTCACAGACAAGAACTGATGGATGATGTAAAGGTCAAGGACAGCCTTGGCTTCAGTGACCGCAAGACTGTTAAGTTTAAGATCCTAAGAGTATTGAGCAATACCAACAAAATTGCAAACCTGGACTTGAACAAATTTCTCTGTGCAGAAAGCTAAGTGAGCATTGAAAAATCCTATCACTGATGAACATGGAGATTCTGGATTGACCTTAAACACAAAAGGTGAAAGCAGGGACCAGCTACTTGGAAGGAACAAGATGATACCACGCACACATAGGAAAAAGTCAAGGCTCAGATGAGCGTGAATGTACCAACAGAGGTAGAGAGTAATCAGAATTGTTTCTCCAAGCTCCTCAGTACCAAAAGGAAAGCGAAGATGAATGTGAGCCCACTGCTCAGTGGGGCAGGAAGTCTAATGACAAATGATAAGGCTGAGATATTCGCTACTGCCTTTGTCTCAGTTTTCACTGGTAAAGATTGTTCTCAAAGCATCCTGGATCCTCCAAGCAGAGTTTGTAGGAGTGAAACAGTATCCACAGTAGGGGAAGAAAGAGTTATGGATTGCTTAGCCCTCTTGAACATGTACAAGATTGAGGATTATGGAGCTGGCTGTGTCTCTTTAAGGCTGCTATCTACCATCATAGCAATCAGTGGAAGTTCCTGATGGCTGGAAAAAGACAGATGCCATCTATCTTCAAAAAGGGCAAGAAGGAGGATTCAGCGACCTATGCATTGGACAGCCTCACCTTATTCCCTGGGAAGGTTATGGAGCAAATACTCTTAGAAGATCTTTCTTAAAACAAGAGACAAGAAGGTGCTTGGGAGCAGTGAAGGAAGTTTACTAAGGGCAAATTATGCTTGCCCAACTTCATTGCTCCCTAAGATGAGGTGAATGGCACTGTGTCCAAGAAGAGGACAGTGGATGCCATATACCTTGATTTTCAGCAAGGCCTTTGATACAGCTTCCCATAGTCCCTTTATCACTAAATTGGAGAGATATAGGCTGGACAAACAGATAAGTAGAAAATTAGCTGGTCTGCCAGGCTTATAGGAGTTATTATCAGTGGTGCAAAGCTTATACTGCATCCAGCAACTAGTGGGGTTTCTCAGGGATCAGTATGGGGACTAGTGCTGTTTACTCTCTCCATCTTCCAGGATAGTGGGATTTCAGGCTTACACTCAACACCAAATCAGGAGAGCAATCAGCATGATGAATTATAGTGTTGCTGTTCAGACGGTCCTAGGAAAGTCAGAGAAATGAGCTGACGAGAACCTCAAGAAATTTGAGAAGAATAATTATGAAGTTCTGAATGTGGGCTGGAATAACCCAATGTAATGCATGAAGGGCTGAGGGTGTTGAAAGCAGCTCTTTCCATGTAAAAGGAGATCAGGTGATGGTCCTGGTGGACAACAAGTTGAATATTGGGCTGTATCACTAAGAGTTAGCCAGCAGAGAGACCCAGGGAAGGGATCCTTCCCCTCTGCAACTTGAGACAGAATCTGGAGTGGTGTGTTCAGTTTGGTGCTTCCCAGTACAAAACCTGGCATACTGGGGAGATTTAGGTTGGACTGGACAGTAGGAAAAACTACTTCACTGAAAGGATTATAAAGCAGTGGAACAGGTTGCCCAGAGAGGTGATGGAGTCACCAGAGGTATCTAAAAGACATGTAGATGAGGTGCTTAGGGACATGGTTTAATGGTGGGATTTGCAGTATTAGGTTAATGGTTAGACTCAATGGTCTTTTTCCAGCCAAAATCAGTCTAGGATTCTATTATGCTGGAGTGAGTCCAGCGGAGGACCTCAGTTCAGGGAATGCAACATGAAATGAGAGACTGGGAAAGAGAAACGGTGTCTGTTCAGCTTAGAAAAGACTCGAGGAGCCTCACTGCTGTCTACAACTACATGACAGGAAAATACAGAGAGGACAGAGTTAAGGTCTTCTCAGGAGGTGCATGGTGCAGGGATAAGAAGAGAGACAACAGATGCAAGCTGAAACATTTTTACCCTAACAGTTGCTTAACTACTGGAACAGGTGCCCAGAGAGGCTGTTGAATCTCTGTCCTTGGAGGTATTCCAGACTTGACTTGACATACCCCTGAGCAAATTCATCTAATTAGACTTGTTTTGAGCACAGGGTTCAACTAGATATCTCTGGGGGTTTCTTCTGACCTAAACTAGGATTCGATACCTTTCAGAAATGGTTGCAGTCGTTAACTTACTAGTAATGACAACAAATCCCTACATGTAATGAGCTCTACCTTCCCTTGCTCAGTCTTTAAATATAATAGATGGCAGACATGCAAAAGAAATCTGGCAAATTGCCAAACTATAGTGTACATACACTCTGGTTTCTAGTTTGCCCAGCTCATGGGTCTTAACAAAAGAGGGCAGCCAGAAGTAAACCGTGGCCTAGAGACTGACAAAGTATCAGTTTCAGTTTGGCTTCCAGATTTGGTGTTCTGATCCATCTCACTAGCTGACTACAGATTATGAACATAATACTTCTAAATACTCCTACAGTTTTGTAGCCTGTGTCTGTCTTACACTTTGACCTGTACTTTTTTTATTTCCTGCCCTTGCCTGACAAGGAAGTATATACATTTTAATATACTTATGAAGTTTCAACAGCTTTATTTTTATTGGGTTTTTTGTTTTGTTTTTGTTTGTTTGTTTTTTAACTCCATCAACTCTTTCATACACATGGGTCGCTTACATAGATCGTAAATGTGTTAAAATGCACAGCAGGCTGACAGCTGTCACAATTACTAAGTAGAGCTTTAATTTTCACTATTGCATGGGTCTAATAAGATTACTCGGATCCAAGAACCTAAAGCTTCTTCAGAGAAAATAATTTTTGTATTGCTTTTGATGTTTTCACTGAATATGTGCCAAAAGATAAATCAAGGAGACTGTATGTGGTTACAAATTAGAAAAAAACAACCAACAGCAGATAGATTGTATGTTTGTTAAATTGATACTAAGATATTTATTCTTCTTTGGTCTTCTAATGAGCATTATTTAACTTGTGTTAGTGCTCACCTACATTCATACAATCCATCTAGATCAGAAACTGACTTTTTAAACTTCAAAAACCTTGCAAAACTGTAAAACTGAATAAGAATATGAAAACTTTTTCCTTCTTTTCCTAGGCCTAGATGTGCATGTAAGCACTTGGATCCCACTGGAAAAAAAAATTCTTCATTAAGAAAAACTCAGTCACCAGAGAGTTTTTCCTCTAATATGCAAGCACTGAAATTGAAGAGCAAAAAGACTCTGAACATTTAAAAAAAAATAAGGGAGGGATGGTCATAACTTTTCAATCTCAAAATGTTTTCTTTCAGTGTTTTCTATTGTGAATATAGTGCTAAAACATTTATAATCTAGACAAATTTACATATGCTTATTTATAATAGTTAATAAAAGCTACTTAACAGACAGTGCTGCATTAAGTTCTCTGGATTGTCTATACCTCTCCACAGAGCTGGGAGCCATTCCACCCCAACATTATGCTCAACTCCAATTCTGACAGAAAACACATGAAAATTATTTATCCCTGTGACCACTGTTTTCAAAACTCACATGATTAGAGCTAAATTAGGTAGCACTATATAAGCTGACTCAAAATTTTTCAGGAAACCACTGTACTGAATCTAGCACAACAAATACAGTTTAGAGCACCACCACATGTAGATAGATTTTAACACATCTGTTTAGTTGCAGCACAATTCTTATCCCATTACAGTCCACCAGAACCATGCAGGAGCTACAGGAACTGTTTTGTGCTCATGCAATTCTGCTCTGGTCACGGAGAAAGATTCTGGTCTTTCTTTTTTTCCCAGGCAACATGGTAACTACTTACTGCATGCCCTTCCCCAAAGGGTAAATCCCATTCTCACCACTCCTCTTTCCAAACCATTTCTCCCCACCTCCTGCCTTCAGTTCTTAATGTTGATATCTATTGTCCATTGCTGCTTGAGCTCCACAAGAAATTACTAACTTCAGACGCTTGTTTATATGTAACTTCAGAAACATCACATATGGAAAAGCAAAATTATGCTAGAGATACTTCAGTTCAATAAAATTTACTTTTAAATGTAACTCCAGTAATCTCTGATGCATTGCTGCCACCTCATTCTCTATGCATCCTAATGTTACCTTAGAGACCTGCCTTTCCCCATCCTTTCATCTGCTAAGCATCTGGCCAGGTAGATCCCCAGCTCCTTGTATGAGAGTGAAAAACTCTTGATAGCCCCTGTCTCCTGTACTTCCAGGCTGCACCTTCATATCTAGACAATACTTGAGTCAGTGTTTCATAGTGAAGTAGAACATCAAAGAACACAGAACTGTGCTCCAAGTGACTCCTGAATTCTCTACCATCCCCGCAGAAGCAGTCTTTGGGGTGTACATGTGCATGGCCTACACTCCAAGCTAGCATTGTTTCTCATAGTGGGGTCTCTCAGTGTAGTCTGCCCTCTTCAAACACAGAGCTGTTACAGTAGCAATGGCTCAGATCTTCACTGCTTTGGAGGGTGTATGAGAATGGAATTGAAAAAGAATATTCTTGCATGCTGTACAAATCAGACCAGTATGTCATATCTTTCAATCAGAGGAGAAAGTTCAACCCTTGAAGTTAGGAGACAAACTAAATAAATCAGACTGGATTTTCTACTATAAATCTGTTCAAATTGTAATAAAAAAGGGTCACAGGCATTTCACCTGTTATTACCTGTACTGGCCTACTTGTGACCACTCACTAAACCAAGTTTTTTATCTGATTTTCTGCTCTGATGTTTTTAATCTCCTAATATTTTATAGTGTTAATAGATGAAAGTGTATCTGAAAACAGGGACAGATATGAGATAAATGGTGACTTTGTATAATTAAGTACATTATATATCATTTATAGTGATACTCAATTCAGAGCTATTTATTCTGTTCTTTATGTAGTATTTGACACAAAGAATGATAACTCAGCAATAAGTTTTTCCATTGTCATATCTTTATGCTCCTTCTACTAGGTCAAATTTTATCAAATAAAGCCCCCTTTTATATGTAGGATGGTAACTAAAAAAATTCAATGTAATATCAGTAAAAAAAAGAACAGTATGGACTCGCAGATGGAGAAGCTGAGAAATATGCAGTAATTGTATGAGCACAATATTCCAGTAATTATTTGTAGCAACTGTAGCAATAAAATTAAAAAAAAAAAGGAAAATCAAGAGATTAGTAGATTAGTTAGTGCTTTATTACTGATGACCATGAATATTTTCTCTAAGAAAATACCCTAGTCCCTTTTTAAAATGTTTGTGCATATGAAAACGTGAACTGATGTAACCTTTTTATAGTACTATGCATAACAAATCCACCATGGAATTAATTATTATTATTGTTCTAAAACAATATTTCCAATATCTTTGTTTGCTTTACTGACTAGTAGGTTTACAGGAATTTTCTAATTGAACAAATTGTAGCAGAAATAAAAAAAAAAAGGCTATTTCACAGTTTATTTCATGATTTCACATTGCCAAGAGCTTGACAAGAGGAATGATCCATGAATAATTAATACATTTTTAGAGTACCAACATTTCTATCATGTTATTTAGTTAAGAACATTTTGATTCCTAAAAATACGGGATATAAAAACAAGAACAAGTCAATACCACAGTTTAGATTGTTATATGAGCACACTCCTCTGCTTTAATAGTTAATCTTAACAGCATACCAATTCCATTTCAATACTTCTATTTCTTTACTTTCCTGGTATTAATTTCATGCCTAAATTCTTAAATGTCCTTAAATTCATCAGTCTTTTAAAATCAGCAATTAGAAAAAGACATTCAGCAGCATGGGGGGGAAAAAAAAAAAAAGTAAAATTCACAGAACCAACTCAATTTTTTAAAATTAGATATTCCTTCAGATGGTGGTATCAGACAATTAAGAGTAGCTCTAAATACTGATCTGTGCTAGGCTGCTTTTAGAGAGGTCAAAATTTCAAAGTTATTTTCCTACATTTCTTATGATGGTCCCACTGCAGCTGAACAAAAAATATTTTCATTAAAGACATAGCACTTGATTGGTGCTTTTAAATTCATTACAATTTATCACAATGTTTCCCTCCAACTTAAATGGACATTCCAGCAGGACATCCTATCCAAATTAAAGCATACTAAAGTACTCTGTCTAAAAAAAAATCACTGTCTCCTAAATAACTCAAAGTTAAACTGGGAATAATCTGATCTGTTTCATATATTTAGAGGAAAAGAACACTGAAGTACTAAAATTCCCCAGAGTAACCAAAACCACACTCTACCTTATTGTCTCTATTTTCTAAGGTAGACATAAACACGTTTAAAAAAAGTAAAGCATTTTTTGTTTCGAGAATTAAGCCCTTCTTACTCCTCGTTGTCATTTTCCTTCAAAATCACTTCTACCTGCTCCCCTATAAATGTAATCTGTATCGCACCCACAATTGACCAAATATAGTAAAAAGGCAACTTCCACTACTGAAGATCATCTAGTTTTGCAGCCACACAGGCAAAAAGTTTGGGGTTTTTTTTTCTGAAGAGAGATGATTTGAAAAATAACTTAGAATGAGAATTCAAATTCTTCCCAAGATAGCACTATATAAAATGAATTTCCCTGCAAGTGCTGGTTGTGAAGAAAACAACAACAACAAAATCTCTGTTCCTAAAACTTCACTCTAGCATAAGTCCAACTGGAGATGTTGGGAATACAAGGTACTCTTGCTACACACTTTTCTGATTCCAGATTTCTGAAATTCCTCTAAACGCAGATTGAAATTCTGTACAGGTAGCTAAGACTTGTATGGAAGTCTTTAATGATATGGAATATTTACTATACAGAGTAGTGTTAAACATCTGTCTTACATCATTTCAAATTTTCTGTTTTGCTATTGGCAGACCACCAAAAAATGATAGTGCTTGGTTTGGGATGATGCTTGAAGTCAATCAGCAAGAAAATTCCTGCAGAATGAACTTAAAGTCTAGCTGTTCACAGAACTTATTCTGGTATAAATCAAAATGTAGCTGCATGCGATATTAAGAGTTGGTAATGTGGTAAATAAGGAAGGGAGACTCACTTTTTAATGCATAGGAAAAATGGGTAAATACAGTTTTCCTTTTTCAAATGTATATAGGCATCAATTTTCTACAAGCTTATTTAATATTCCTTCCCAGACTTAAAAAGACTGGGGTTTAGCTACAGAGGGACTAGGAGAAGCCCAGACTTCAAATAAAATATATTGGCAGGTTCTTAATAGAATAAATAAATAAATCTAACAACACCAGAGCAAGCACCCCACCACTTCTCAGACAGTTACAAGAGAATGAAAAACTTGACCATGCTTGTTGTCACTAGTTCTCAAACAAGCTGAAAAAACAGGGCAGGTTATTTCTTATTTTACTATGAAGAGATAACAGTATATTAGACACATCTAATATAACATCTGAGGTTTACTTAGAAGTCATCTTTAAATGAAAGAAAAAGAATCAAAGTGGCAGGGTGAAAGCTGAAAAGATAAATACATCCATAACAAAATTTTAATATGAATTCATGGTCTAAAAAAAAATAAATCAAAATAGTCAATATATTTTGCAAATATTTATTGTTATTAATTTATTGTGCTAGTAGAGAAAAAATCAAAGAATACTCAAGCCAATTAGAATAAATTGTAATTCCTTTCATAATTTTTTTTGATATTTGGAGAAAATTATCTCATCTTGTGGAAGTACTCATTATTCCAAATGCTCCATTTCTGTTAATCTTAATTTTGCTCTAGTGAGAGTGGTTTTTTTAGAAAGCAAGAAAGCCACACGCAAGGATGTAGAATAGCTGATATAAAAATGATTAATAATAATGTTAAGGACCATGAAAGCAAACAAACAAAGTCCATTGTAAAGTGCAGACCGTATAAAAGAACAATGGTCTGTAAGGGTATGTCACATGTGACTGATGTCATGTTTATATGGCATAAGAAGTAGCTATCTTCTCCATTTCTAATGCATAGAAGTTAATTTCAATTGCAAATACCTTTAACTGCTCCCTGGAAATTTTAATTCCCAGTTGGCAATCTCTCAGTCAGATAATTTTAAAAGAAATGACAATTTGGGCCATGAGGAAGAAGGAAGCAGACAGTGATATTGACAGTCGGCAAGGCCAACAGACATCTTTCTTTTCTTCATTGTAATCATTCATTCCCAGTTGGCTTATTTATCTGTTCACCACTTTAATATTATTTATCTCTGCTATGTTTAGTATATTTTGTGTTATTTTTCCATCAGTACTCTCATCTTGTCTTTTGTTTTCCAGTCTCTTGAACATACTTTTGGCCTGTTTCAAGAAGTTCTTAGTTTACCCTCCTTCACTTTTTGTTTGAATGGTTAATACATTTATCATGTAATCATTTCTGGTATTTTTGTTTTTCTGTGTTTCTCTTACTGTATTGATTTTTTTTTTTTATGTTTTGTACTGTATTTGAGAAAATTTATAGAAAAGGCAACCAAATCTGCTTTGCACTGTAATTTTAATCTAGGTAACTGTAAAATTACATCTTGAGTAAAGCCAAAGAGGGTAAATGAAGACAGTGGGTTTCAGAATAACAGAGTTTAGGGAAAGGAAAAATATAAAAATATTAAAAAAAAAATCAGCAGGTTGAGTGCAATCAAGTGTAATAAAATAGTGGAGAGGAAAGAGCAGAGAGAAATTGAAACATGTATAATGAGATTAAAGTGTGACCAAAGGATATGCAATGCATAACATACAGCAATAAACAGAGAAGTTTAAAAGCCTATATGGTCAAAAGAAGGAAGACGGGGCAGGGGGAGGGACACAACAGACGGACAAGACGATGACACTAAAACCCACACAGAGTAAGAAAAAGCACTAAGGCTATCCTGCAGTGTAAGACAGTTGTACACAAAACAGAATAAGCAAACATTTCAAGGGACTGATGCAAGAAATTGGGACAACCTTTATTTTTCTTGCTTACACATACTCCTATTGCCCTTTAAACAACAGAAGCTGAGAAAATATAGAGACTTACAGGTGAAAGGCAATCAATGCAACAGACTTTGGATTTGAATTCTAATAGAAAAAAAAATCATTGTGTGAACAATGACAGTTTCTGACATTTAAAAAAATATCTTTCTAAAAAAAAGAATTAGATTTGGAGTGAACTAGGTAAGTAGAAATTTTATGTGTATTTTTACAAAAGGGAAAACTCCAGTTACGAGATTTCATTTTAACTTGGTAGATTTAAGTGACAATGTTCAAATATTTCATACTTTGAACAGATAGGAAATGTTTCAGTTTTCTCAACATCAAACTTTACTTTTTCCATAATAATCCGCTGCATTGTGGAAAAAGTTACACATTTCATCTGCACTACCCAATGGGCTAGTCATTTTGTAGGTATGAGGTAGATGAGAAAAAGTTGCTAGGAAAAGCAATTTCTCCTTTTAAAACAAGAGCTACAATACTCAGGAAGACCAGCAAATATCATAGAAAATCTTGCCCTCCACCAACTCTACAAGAGCTGATGGTTTAAATAATTTTTTAAACTACATTTTCCCAGACCTTACAAATATGTCTTTCTAGTGAATTATTTTATTTGGCAAATGCTAGCAGAAATTAGCATGATTTATTTTTATTTCACTTATAGAAAGTGAAGGGGGGAAGGGGAAGTAAGAGCTTCAACTTTACTGAAGTGTATTTTCTGTTACAAATAAATTCTGGAACATTAAACTTCACAAATACTATTATAATTTAAAATAATAAATAAATCTGTGGTTTCCACCTGTCTATTACACTATCATTGCTTTCCTCTCTTCCCCTCCCTTGTACTCTACGTGCATTTGGGTTTAAGTACTTGTACTATGACTGGCTCATACAGATATTCTCATCACAAATACTAAAGGCTACCGTTTGAGCCAGTAGCCTTTTTAAGTAAGGGAGGTGGGTTCCTGCAAATAATAGTTCAGAAAAATATAAGTTGTGATTCTTCTATGAATCACCTTCTGAGAACCTTACTGCTTATGAGTCTAGAGGGAGCCTAAGGAGACCAGCTGAATAAGTCAGATTCACAAAGTTGAGCAGCTTAACAGTATTTTATTTTCCTTATGCAGCCACCCTTCAGAATAGCAGCTTTTCAATAAACTTCCAGGGACAAATATTTTATGCTAGAGGAGATGCATCAAGTCACTAATTTAACTTCAAGTTCTGCATAAAACCAGGTTTAGATACCATTTAGTAATTTTTTTCAAATAATAAAACAAGAATTTTTCAGACAAAATAATAATAATCATGCACTGAATCAAGCAACTGGTATTAAAAAAAGACCTTGCTTTTAGCAAGATGGTGATTCATACATGTTTTCCTGACTGCCCATTGGCAGAACGAGACTACCAAGCTAACTGACCTAAGAGCCAGTAGTGTGCCCAAGGACGCCAGTAGCATCCTGGCCTAGATCAGAAATAGTGTGGCCAGCAGCACCTGGGAGCTGATTGTCCTTCTGTACTCAGCCTTGATGAGGCCACACCTTGAGTACTGTGTTCAGTTTTGGGCACCTCAATACAAGAAAGACATTGAGGTGCTAGAGCAGGTCCAGAGAAAAGCTACTAAGCTGGTGAAGGGCCTGGAGAACAAGTCTTGTGACAAGTGGCTGAATTTAATCTGAAGGAGACTGAGGGAAAACCTCACTGCTCTTTACAACTACCTGAAAGATCATTGTAGAAAGGTAGACACTGGTCTCTTCTCACAAGTAACTAGTGATAGAACAAGAGCAAATGGCCTCAAGCTGCACCACGGGAGGTTTAAACTGGATATTAAGAAAAAAAAAATCACAGAAAGGGTTGTCAGGTGTTGGAACAGGCTGCCCAGGAAGGTGGTAGAGTCACCATCTCTGGATGTGTTTAAAAGCCATATAGATGTGGTGTTTGGGGATATCATTTAGTGGTGGACTTGGTAGAGTCGGGTTAATGGCTGGGCTTGATCTTAAAGGTCTTTTCAACCTAGATGGTTGTATGATTCTAGTAGGGAAGCTAAGAAGGGAAAACTCAGTGAAATGAGAGCATGAGAAACAAACAGCTAAATAGTTTGACAGAGTTATAGTTCACATGTGATTTAAATGTACCACCTATAGATATACATCCCTCCAAAGTTATAAAACCATACTTTGGAGGTTCTTGTACAGTAAAGTGAAACAGAATTGCATAGTTCTTGACACTGTTTATTGGCACCATAGTAAATTTGACTAGACTGGCAGCTGGCCCTTCACTACCTAGAACTGTTATCCAGAATACCTCAACTATAGTTCAGCAAAGTAAATTGTTACAAATTCCCCATTGGGAAAGTAGGAATTTCTTGGAATTAAACAGAAAATTAAATAAAAATATGATTTTAGCAATATAGATCTGAGAAGGGGGGTAGTTGACAAAGAAAACAAACCAAATTTTTAAACCTTAGATTCAGATAAGTTTTATTTCAAGTGTACTACTAATTCTGCAGTTTATGCCTGTTACTTATCATTACTCAAATCTATTTTCAAAGTGAGCCCAATTGAAGATTGGATCTGTCCATGGCAGAGGGACTGGAACTGGATGATCTTTAAGTCCCTTCCAACTCAAGGCATTTTATGATTCTATGGTTCAAGATACTCATATTAGAGCTTCACATTGAAGAAGTCTTTGCTTGAAGTCAAAAAAAAAGAAACAAAAAATGTGAAGAAAATATTTCTTCTGATTTGTCATTTTTTGACCCATATTAACAAGATGATGAAGCATAAAAATAGACTAAATACAACAGAATAATGATTCTAAATCATAAGAACAGATGAACATTCATATTAAAACAACAACAACAACATTGTTTTACAGGTATCTCTCTACCTATGCTAAATTAAATTCCCTTGATTAGATTTCTCTTTCCATCTAGTAAGTTCATCACTTTCCAAGACATGGAAGGACAGACAAGTTCCAATTTCATACATGCAGAAACTTTCCCATTATGCACACTGAGGCATTTCTAACACCATTAAGTCTGTACAGCTTCATCTCCCTATGAGTTCTTAGCTGCATTCAGAACTGGAACAAAACAGTCACCAGGAGTGCTGACCAAAACATTCATCAGTTAGTGTCTTAAGGTGACACCAGAGAGTTATTGGAATATACTGAAATTATACTAAACATACCTATTTTGTGTATTTGGGAATAAATTTACTAACTTCTTCACATAAAACTTTGGAGAGACAGTGGTTATTACACAGAATGCAGGTATGCATCATGCAAGTAAAAACACTGGTAGTGGGTTTGATAAATAAAATTGATACTATTGCTTCTAATTATCTTTTTGACAGTTCTCAGAAAAGGCCCTTGTATTGAAAGATAAGCATCTAATTAACCACTAAAAACTGTAATACTGAACTAGACTTTAACAAGTCACACATTGTGGCTCAAACTACATACCAGATAAGGGGGTTATCTGAAATGCCAGTACATTGAGGGATGTAGAGAGGGAAGCAAATGAGGGGAAGTCTGTGAGCAGTCACAGAGTTGTGGTGTTTTCAGAATTTCAGACAGGCAATACCATGGCACATAAAACAAGAGTGCTATGTTAGATGGATACAGACATTGGCAGTAAAACAAATAGGGAAGACAAGGTGGCAACATACAGTGGTATTACTAATCCAGGAAATTTTTTCTTTGCACTGGACACTATTTTTTATATGTACTAGCTGAATGGGCCAATAGGAGAGGTGTTCTGCTGCATCTGCTATTTGTGAAAAATTACAAACTCTCTGATTGGAAATGCAAGGTGGGCTTAGGTACCATGACAGGGTAGAGTTTAAGAGACCGGGAGGTCTCTTTAGTGAGGAAGGCAAACAGCGGGAAGACCATGGGCTTCAAAATGTTTTGTTTAGGGAACTGATAAGATCCCTGAAAGTCAAAGGTGAGATGATTGATCTCTGAGGTGAGCCACAGGTAGACCTTTTTTTTTGTTGTTGTTGCTGTTCGGTTCTTCCCTTGTGTTTTGTCAAGGCACAATGAGACTTGGGCACATGCTGCTATCTACTGTGGATCTGAATATGTAGTTGTCTGTGCAAGTGAGTCTCAAAGAAAATTAAACAGTGTTTTAAGTCCTTTTAACTCTTGAAGTGAGAGTCTAAACCCGAGTCTTAACCACAGAGAGCTGTAATCCAGACTCTGAAACACTTTATGGTAAAACTAGAAACCAGTAAGCTACAGTTGGTAGAAAAGAAAGACCATTTGGTCTTGTTTCAGAAGTAAATATTCCCCCTTGTCTAAGAGCTAGCATGATTGTGTGGAATGAGACACAAAGTTAAAGCAGACACCCGTTGTCTTCTGTCAAGGAGGGCTTTGGTGATAGAAGACTCATACAGTTTTTGCATCAAGTAATAATGTATATAGGCTCACTTCAGGAACATTAACTGCATCAACCCCTGCAGACAAGAGTGAGTTACAGCTTCTCTGTGGATCCCCAAAACACTGAGGAATAGAATTACTTCGCATAAAAAAAAAAAAAAAAAAATCTGAAATCACTCCTGTTCATTCTGCACACTCAGGAACATTAACAGGTAATTTATCTCATATATAGGGACTTCATCTAAAAAACAGTCCAGAATATTGGAAGTCTTGTTTAGTTGCTCCTTAGTCTGAAGGACTATGTGACTGCTGGAGACTTAAGCCTTCTCCTGTGACAAATATTTCTGTGAAAGTCATTATTCTTAAAGCACATAAGAAAATTACAGTAGGCTTTGACAGTTTCTCCAAAAGTTCTTTGAAAAGGAGAATAAAAAAACCCACAAAAATCCCTGGAGGAGTTTTCTGTGTGTTTTTGAATTTTATTAGGACAGAAGAAATTATTCAAGGTTAAACATATCTCTACTCCATGACTTGCCCAGGATCTGGGAACTGTCAGAGCTGAGTGTTTGCTCTGATAGAGACCCTAGAGATACTGAAGGCAATGGGAGAAATACTGCCAAAACACAGACTACATGTTATCACAGGATTCTTTTACTGATGAGTCTTTCATTAGTTCCATGATACTCTGTCATAGAATGAAATATACTCAGAAGTCACTCTCACTCTTATTTTGTAAGTTGAAAAATCATGACTGTGACCCTCTCCCCCCAAAGGGATATTACCAAATTTCTTATCAACAAAGAAAATAATGAAAACAAAAGACGATGACATAGTGACTAGGTAACCTTTAGGATTTTTAATACTGTCAAGTCACATATGTTCTTTTCCATTTCACTCAGTTCTGCTTCAATCCAAGTTGACAGAGCTTCACTTCTACATCTGCCAGAGGTATTGCTATTGCATGCTTATCTAGAAGGTACTATGCTGTGTTCTTGTTGTCCGTCTTACACATTGAATTCATGTTGCCTTAAGGAGAGCAAAGATGATCACTGAATGGCAAATAACAAAATAAAAATCCTTTTTTTTATTTTGATCCTCAAGTTACTAGTAGCCCAACCTCAACTTTTGCTTGTGTTCTGCAGTTCAGGAGACCAAACTACACTGATGTCCGTGTTTGTTAAGTTCTGCACAAGAATCTAGAAGCACTGACAGATACAAGAGAAAGGCTGTGAGATTATGGATTATATTGCTTCCATTTTATCCACAAATAAAAGATACATCCCCCAAGATTTATGCTGTTTAACTAAGGTCTGATTGTTTGTGAGGCAAATGTGAGAATAGGCCCTAGAGGTACATTATTCTTTCCAAAGAACTATTTGTTGCAGCTTAAATTATTGCCTGAAAATGTTCATGCTAGAAAGTAGCATGAGTGAAAACCCTCTTAAAATCATTGAAGAGCTCACAACTTCATCCTTATTATCTAATTATCCTCAATAGGGAGTGGCAAGTCACATCCTAATTTAGATCCAGCTTATTTCATTTTTATAAGTAACTTTTTTTTTTTTTTAAAAAAAAAAGTCAGACTGCAGGGAACATTGATTAGTATTTATGCTTCACTAATTCATAGCACTGTCAATTCTTTGCCTCCATCCCCCCCTCCCCTTCTGACACCACAGATAACTTGCTGCATTTGGCTTTGATGACAGCATATGACTCGTTATCCAACATGTACACTGGGACATTAAAAAATAATGCAACAACATTTGATGGCAATACATCAACCAGAGTACATTTCTGCTGTTCATTAAGCAAACAGCAAGGGGATAGAACTTTCAAGTCTTCTGCAAAACTAAAATATTTTTTTCTTAATTACAGAGGAAAAAGAAACTAGAAGAAAGGCCCATTGTGGCTGAATGAGCTTTTCTCCTTATTCCATAATTAAGAAATTAATGAAACAGGTGAACTAGGTTTTATGAAGGAGGACAGAGAAATTTGGGTAAAGATGAGAATTAGAAGATGATAAAAGGTGTTTTGCACAGCAACTGGCTAGCATCAAGAGGGATGTTCATCAAATACTAAAGTTGTCTGATTCACTTTGTGTACATGCCTTACAGCTATAGTGTCACTCCTTCAATGAATCCAATCATTTGAAAGTTGATCACAATCATCTCTTCTACTTTCAAAGTTTACTTTTATATATCTGACATTAAAGTGGATCCTAGAAAAAAGGGCTTTTCCCCCCCCGCCCCCAAGTTCTTAGATTTCTTGAATTACCTGAACTCCTCTAGCTAACTCTGAAAATGTTTCCCATATAGTCATCCATTTGATTTATATATTTTTTAAATACTTTTCCCATTTATTAATAAAACAATTTAAGCCTAAAAGTGATTTTTTTAGCAGAAGTGTTTGTTTACAAGAAGTTCTGAACATGATCCTGAAATTGTGCACTACTTCATGCTAACGCTACCTAAACTTCCATGTTAAGCACATCTACTATATCAAACAATTTTATTTCTGAGGCAGCTGTAACACTTTTATGACTTCTTTTAACCTCCATCATGCATTGGTTTACAGTTTCCTAGATGCTTCTAAGTGAATACTGAAAGCTTGAACAATAGTACATACACTGCAAGAGCCAAACAGAGGAGTTCATGGAGTATCTCCCAGCCTTTATATCCAGTGAAGATTACTAGACTTCTAGAAATCAAATCTGTCTTGTTGCTAGGAGCTAAACAACTGTGAATTTGCTAAGCATACAGCAATTTAGTTTACATAATTCTGTTTAGTTTAAAATGGCTATCTTGCGCTAAACCAGTGTTTTGTTTACCATGCCACCAGGCTTACTGCGGAATACAAAGATAACCCCTATACTGGAAGACAAGGGACAAGGAGAGGTGCAATGTTTTCACTTACCTGGAGCCCTTCAATCATGTTCAGTTATAAATCTGTTGTCAGTTCCACTGATCAAGAACAATTAGCAATAAGCAACAATAGTCACTAGCTTGACACTGATGAATAGTATAACCAAGAATGGGAGAAATCTCCTAAAAATGGCATCTAGACTCTAAGAAGTCATCCCTCTTCTTTCTTTCTCCCACCCTTTATTCCAAGGAGTTATTGCTCTAAATGAGTACCACTCCTTTTTCCTCTGTCTTAAATTACGTTTAGTTCAACGAGGCCAAGTGCAAGAACCTCCATGTGGGTCGGAGCAATCCCAAGCACCAACATATGCTGGTCAGTGACTGGCTCAAGAGCAGCCCTGTAGAAAAGGACTCGGGAGTACTGGTGGATGAGAAGCTCAACATGAGACAGCACTGCGCTCTTGAAGCCTGAAGGGCCAATCATGTCCTGGGCTGCATCAAGAGAAGCATGTCCAGGAGGTCGAGGGAGGTGATTCTACTCCACTCTCATGAGACCTCACCTGGAGTACTGTGTCCAATTCTGGAAACCCTATTGCAAAAGGGATATGGATGTGTTGGAACATGTCCAGAGAAGGGGCACAAGGATAATCAGAGGGCTGGAGCACCTCTCCTATGAGGACAGATTGAGAGAGTTTGGATTGTTCCGTCTGGATAAGAGAAGGCTCCAAGGACACCTTATTGTGGCCTTCCAGTATCTTAAGGGGGTCTACAAGAAAGCTGGGGAGGGACTTTTTAGGCTGTTGGGCAGAGATAGGACTAGAGGGAATGGATTAAAACTAGAAAGAGGTCGATTCAGGTCAGACATTAGGAAAAATTTCTTCACCATGAGGGTGCTGAGATGCTGGAACAGGTTGCCCAGAGAGGTGGTGGAGGCCCCATCCTTGGAGGTTTTTAAGACCAGCTGGATGGGGCTCTGAGAAACCTGCTCTAGTGGGAGGTGTCCCTGCCATTGATAGGGGGATTGGAACTGGATGACCTTTAAGGTCCCTTCCAACCCTGACAATTCTATGATTCTATGATAATTGGCTTTAGTGCTGTCTTGCACACATGCATCTTCCTACATAACTAATTTATCCACCTTCCATAGAATTTTCTAAAACATAAGCAAGAGTTATGTTTTAGAAACAAGAGTACTATAGAAGAGTACTGTAGTACAAGAGTACTATAGAAGTACTTCCGCTTTCCTACAAAGAAGTTCAGAAGCTATAAACGAGATGAGAGACATTCATCATACAGCAAAATTAGCTCTACAAGAATAAACAGTCAATCTTCAAGGTCACCTATTCAACATTTTATTATTTCCTGAGAGAGGAGTCTTAGATTTCTACACATATACAGGTAAAATAAACATACAGACAAATATATAAAAGTTTGAATAGCTCTTGAGGTTAGGTTCCCAAATCCACATGACCAACATTGTTCACTGCTGGTAGCATTAATTTATGCCAGTATCACTATGACAACAGAGTTAGACTTGCACATTTCTGCAGTAATGATGGTATCTATTTGTTTACCACATTGTAAAATAAAGACTCTTGTTTAATTTCTCTTCAGTTTTCAAGCTAACACACTTTATTCCTAGCTTTCATCCCTCTGTATTTTACAAAGTTGCTTCACAGAAAGAATTGAGGCACCCTAACAATGGAAAATATTAATTCCATACAATTTTGCCAGGAATAAAATTTAAAATCTTCCTTCATTTATTCAAATGGTTATAAAACATGAATAATACAGTATTTTATGGGATTTGCAGAATTTGATAACCTGTGGTTTTATCTGAATGCAGACATTTTTTATTCAATTGCAATTTTGTGCAAACAAATGCCTCAAAGATTCAGGTCAGGCTCTATAAAACTGAAAGTTCTATCCTTATCTGTGAAAAATGTATTAATATAGAACACACTTTTGTTCTCACTATGGTTTGGTGTTATTTTTATTCCTATTTGGTCTCAATAGCATTATTTAAAAAAATATGTAGAATAATTTTTAGATTTTTTTTTTTTTATTAACTTAAAAAAAGAAGAAAAAATGGCAAAAGGCCTTGGTGTACAAAAACATAGGATTTTCTTCACCTCCAATGGTCCGGGAAACTATTCTTCAAGTCATACTTTACAAGGAAGGCAAAACACACAATGCATTATCTTGGGACAAAGTAATACTACAAGTATTTTAAGCAAATAGTAGCTGTATCCTTTCATTGTTCACTTCTGAAGAATTTGAGTCATGTAAGTACAGATATGTTTCATATCACCTCATCTGACATTGCAGTGGCATCCTTCAATTTTTCTTTTATGTGGTGACACAGGAAACCTTCTCAGTGATAGCCTCCTAGGTTTCCCTTCATTGTTGTGCTCAGTGGAGCACTCTCCATTTTATATTAAATTCGTAGAATCGTTTAGGTTGTAAAGGACCTTTAAGATCATAAAGTCCAACTGTGAACCCAGAACTGCCAAGTCCAGTAGTAAACCATGTCACTCAGCCCCACATCTACAAGTCTTTTCAATACCTCCAGAGACAGCAACACCACCATTTCCCTGGGCAGCCTGTTCCAGTGTTTGACAACACTTTCTGTGAAGAAACTTTTCCTAATGCCCAATCTAAACCTCCCCGGCACAATTTAAGGCCATTTTCTCTTGTCCTATTGCTTGTTACTTGGAAAAGAGATTGACATACACCTTGCTACAATCTCTTTTCATGTAACTGTAAAGAGCGATAAGGTCTCCTCTGAGCTGCCTTCTCTCCAGGCTAAACTAACCCAGTTCCCTCAGTCAATCCTCATAAGGCTCATTCTCTAGATCCTTCACCAGCCTCACTGCATTTCTTTGGACATGTTTCAGGACCTCAATGTCCTTCTTGGAGTGACGGGCCCAAAGATGAAGCCAATATTTAAGGTGCAGTCTTACCAGTGCCAAGTACAGGGCGCTTGCCTAGTCCTGCTGGCCACACTAATCCTGATACAAGCTAGGATGACATTGGCCTTCTTGACTGCCTGGGATAGCTCTTATTCAGCTGGCTGTCAAACAATACTCTCAGGTCTTTTTCCACCAGGCAGCTTTCCAGACACTCTTTGCCAAGCCTGTAGTCTTGCATGGGGTGGTTGTGAGCCAAGTGCAGGACCCAGCTCTTGGGCTTGTTGAATCTCATGCCACTGGACTCAGTCCATTGACCCAGCCTGTACAGGTCTCTCTGTAGAGCCTTTCTTCCCTGAAGCACATCAACACGCTGGCCCAACTTGTTGTCAACTGCAAATTTACCAAGGGTGCTCTCGATCCCCTCATCCATACCATAGGTAATATTAAACAGAACTGGTCCCAGTAATGAGCCCTCTGGAACACCACTTGTGACCAGCCACCAACTTTGGGCCCAGCCATTCAGCCAGTTTTTTTTAACCAATGAAGATTAAAAAATTCCTTGTTTTTGCATTCTAGTGTTCTAGTTCTAGATCACTTTGGTCGGTGGTGCATCTTCACCTGGGTGGGCACATACTGACAAAATTCTTTCTCCAGTCTACATACTGACTTTTCAAGTAGGATCTGCACTGGGGATTACCAAAAGTTCTAAATTTATAGCACAAGTCTACAGCAGTGTTCCTTTCTTCTGTTTGTTACCTTGAGGACAACAGTAGTCTTCTTGTCAGCCTGCAACATTGCTGAGGAAAGCCAGCATCCCAGTAGTAAATATCTGCTGTGGAAAACACAGCAAAACCCCGAAATGCTAGAAAGCCGCATTTTCTCAGCTTTTACCCTAATTACAAATTAAAACACAACATCCATTCTATCTAGTAACAATATAATCTAGTCACATTCCTATTGCTTTTTCTTACATGATAAATATCTTTGAGTCAAATGACAAGCTCAGATTTAGATAACAATGCTGTCAACAGTATATGCTATGGTCCTGCAGCAGAAGCTGAACGGAATTCCACTATTACTGTTCTCCTTCTGGAAAGAAGGCCAATTAAATAGACTCGATTCAGTTTTATACCGAATAGACACAACTGCAGCAGAGATCTTTTCATAACATTGTGACACTCGTGCCATTTTTAATCACTTTCTAAACATAATCTTTTTTTTATTATTATTATTTACCTCTGCTAGAACAGAATTGTTTGGGAATATAAATCCTATTTGCTATGTACTTGCATTTATTTCTTTCCTCCTTTCTTGTTTATAGTATCTAATGTATCTAATATCTATTATCTCATAATAATATCTATAATAGTGGAAGTACTTTCCACTTCAGTAAACTAAGTTAACCATTACAGAAAAACTGCAAGAGTTAATGTCTCCTCCTTTGTATTTTTTTCCAAATCAGAGCAATTATTTTTCAATTTTACTTTTCTCTTTCAGAAAATGCGTACAGAGGAGGGGATGAGGATTTTATTACATGGAAAATATTTTCCATGTAATAAAAAAGGGGAAAAAAAAAGGTACTGCAGAAAACTGGAGGTGGGTGCTATATTCACCCTCATTGCAGTAGACTGAGGAACCTGAAGACTGAATTATCATATTGCAAACATACTGAGGCAACAGAGCATATTTTTACTGCTATGTGAGTCACAGGAAAAACTGTGATCAGACATCTATTTTTATGGCCATTAATTACCAGTAGGTTCTCCCCATTCCCATCTCAAGCATGTCTGCTATCTGCTTACATTACTGTTTTCTCTTTAACTTATTTATTCAATCTAAGGATAGTTTACAGCTAGCATGCAAATGACTAGTTAATGGCACACTTGTTAGTGGCTTCTGTAATGCATGTTCAATTTAATAATCTTTTATGAATCATTCAGCTGAAGAGTATGTACGGACTGCAGATCTAACGTGGCTGAGGCAACAAGCTAATTGAGCTAATAAGCAAATTCTTTGGAGAAAAAACAATCTTAATATTTATACAGTGTTACAGAGAAATTCCAAATCAGAAGTATTTTAAAGTGTTTACTGTCTGATAGCCTATATGAAGGAAAGCCTCTGTGAAGTTACCCATGCAGTAATATTCTCACTTCTTCCACCACAGAGAATAGCTTCACATCATCCAACACAAAGAAAGATACTTAATGGCGTCTTTAATCAGAAACCAAACTGAACAAAACTAAGGAACATTTCTGAGTATCTTAAAACAGTTGCCCCTGCAAGTGATCAACTAAGGTATTTGCACTTCATGTCACATTAAACCATATCTCATCAACTCCAACACATTCAATCCAGTGACCTCCAAGAATTACCTTCTTCCAACCCACTCTAGTTTACCACAACTAGTTTTAGTTCAGGTCAATAGCAAGGAACTACTATGCAATGTTACCAGCAGGCGTGCAGTAGGGCTAGCTTTTATTTCCAAAGACTGAGTTTCCACTACTGCTGAGCATCTGAAAGGACCCCAAGATGTACCATTCACATGTTCTTATTTCTTCATTTAGCTCCCCTAACTACATTCTCATTTATTATAGTTGTTTACAATTCAGACCCCACCTATCATTTCAATTCTTTCTATCTTTCAAGATACATTGGAAAAAAATATGCACGCTGCCTCATGAGAATTTATATTCACTGTAAAGAATGATTTCCTTTTAGCCGTGGGGTCACAGCTGCCTGCCTTTCTTTTACACTACACTAGTTAACCACAAAGATTAGACACCTAAGGGCAACAACCTGCATGTTCACCTCTTCAAAATGGAAATTATTCTGTCCTTTCTGTGCATAACATGTTTATCTACCAGATATTTATGAAACAAACAAACAAAACAAAAAAGACAATTGATTCAAGAGCACAGCAGTATAAATACTTGGTTTTGGTAGAAGCATACATACTTTACAATACAGTACTAGAGGCATTTTAAGTACACAGAGGTAACATCCTCAGATATTCTGTTGTCAGTGCTTATTTTAAACTTGAAAAGAGAAAAAGAATATAGGATAAGACATGAATAAATTGTAGATTAATAAAATAAAAATTACCCTGAAACTTAATTGAAACACTGTACTTTTCCTCCTCTTTTATAGCAACATTGTTTCTTCCATCTTCTCACTTTTTGGCCAGGATTGAAATCACAAGTCCCAGATCACTATGACACAGACTATGGTGCTCAGCAAAGGAATGTCTGCCTTGCGCCTCATCTCTACTTCATCTCTAGCAATTCTCTTGTCATTGGTAGCCTTAGGAATGTTCCCTTTTTTTATTTGAGTGATCTTGATATTGATTAGGCTCTCTTTCAACCTCCCTTTGAAGTCTGAAATGCAATTTTACTGAATCTTAATTTCTTCCCATTCAGAGAGAAATCGTAAAAGGAATCAGTCACACTAACACATGTAAATAGATGCCATCTTGCTACAGCACAGCTAAACGTAGTTACTGTAAAAAGATATTTTATGTGCACACTCACACTTCATCTAAAGTTAAAGAAAACAAAGACAACTACTTATTTATAAAGACAAAAATTCTTTCCAAGTCAGTGTTCATCCTTCCCTCTGGATTCCTTCTAAGTTTCAAAATTGACTGTTCTATTAGGGAAGAAAAGAAAAATTACATTGAAAATATTTTCTGAAGAGATAAAATACTACTAATAAGAGAGCAATAAAATTACCGCAGAACTAAGCTTTTTCACTGATCTTTCAGCACTAGCTCTCAGGAGAATAAAAGGCTTCAATTTTACTTTTTCTTTTGAAGGAGAAAAAAAAAGAAACATCAACCAAAAGCTCTACTATTAGACTCATAATTAAAGATAAAGTAATAGAGTGATTCAGAAAGCACTGTACAAATCTGGTTCAGATGTCTTTTACAGAATTGATTAGTAGAGAGGAAATCAGGCAAAAGCCAGGCTTAAAATTATGTTGTTAAAGGTACATATTCCTACATCCAGCACAAGTGAAGATGTGCATTGTTACACTTTTCTACATCAATACTTCTAACAGTATTGTGTTATATCTCTTGTGTCTTTCTAGACCCATTTGGGATTTCCTTCATGTTTTGTAAGCCACGGCAGCACACTAACATGAACTTTGAAAAGTGAACACCTACTCTGGCACTTGCACACAAAAATCTTAAACACAAAGCTAAAAACTCATAGAGCTAGTCCATCATTCCTTTAAGACTTCAAGCCTGACTGACAGCTTAAACCTGGCTACCCAATGTTAACAAAGTCTGTTGGTTTCAGGACATTTTAAAATATTAGAAGCAATTAATTTGGGTTTATTAATTGTATTACGTCATGAGGAAGTATGATAATGTAAAAATAGTATACTGAGACAGAAAAATATTTAGTTCTGCATTAAAAATTAAAATCTATTAAAAGCATTAAAATGCATATTTAAGTAATTTTTGCAATATTCTTCTGACTTACGGATTTCTTCCAAAAGTTATAATTTTATGCTTGACAGTTTACATATATTAAAAGTGCATTCCACATAACTCAAATAAAATAAGTTATGTTTGAAAAGCTACAGTGTAAATCATAAGGACAAAGTTCATGCTTACCATTTAAAAAGTTAAACACACAGCACATAAGTGCATGACAAATGCCTTGGGTCTTCTGAAACTTTCACAAAGATCTAACAGTGGAATTAATTTAAAATGCCCTCCTAGACATAGACTCACAAGAATAAATTTATAATGGATGAAAGCCAATATTCCTAAAAAAGACCAGGGGGAAACAAAGGAAAAAGACAGAATGTAGGTAGGCCAAATAATGTCACAGGATAAGATTGCCTAATAGAGATTTTTAACTTCTTCCTATGCAAGTCAAAGCAGCATCTGGTTAAATGTTACAAGGTTAAGTGTCCTTAGCTAGAGAATTATAGCAATAGTAGCAAGAGGTGCACTTTAGGACTTCGGCTGATACATCAGTACGTTAGCTTCCCTCTCACTCAGGTAACTCTGTAGATGGCAGAACCTGCAGTCTCATACTCCAAAAAAAAAAAAAAAAACAACAAACCACCAAACAAACAACAAAAAAAAGGCAGCAAAGATTATATTCTTCTGTATCTCTTACATTGTTGTATTCCTCCAGCAAGCGTTCTTGAAAAATTCCTGACAGCTGCCCCTTCCTGCACATTTATTCTTAAAAAAAAAAAGTATATTAATTTCCCCAGAGGGAGGAATAATACAGGTGAAAATCAGATCTATGATATTCTAGTTCTAGCAAAACAGAATATAAATTAATGTCATGGTATTCAACCAGCTTACCACATCTCAAACCTGATCAAGGTATAGAATAGCATTGGAAAAGGTTCAGACAACTAAGTTAGATGTCCTTATACTAGAAACAGCTGAGTCAACATTTGCTTAATTCCTGCTCCTAAAAATCAAACAGGATTAACTTGTTCACTATTTTTCTCTGATACAACAGCTAAAGGCCACCAAGTTAAAAGGAGATGACAAGTTTCAAACAAGTAAAAGCCAGTTGTTCCTCATACAATAAATAAGAAACTTGTAGACTTGCTGCAAGAGGATGTTGTGACTAATAGGTGTCTACATAGGTTCAAGGAGACAACAAATTTTTACGACATATGGCTAAGGGTTATCAAATGCACAGATATGTATGTCTCTGTTGAAACATCCAGAGGCTAGGAAATTAACTGTCTTTTTACCCCCCTCACTCTTTTCTAGACATTTTCTTAAGCCTGATGACCAACGCAGCATACAGCACTACTTCAGGATTTTATTGTGGCATGGAGAGCCAGCCTGTGACTGCTTCTAGTCAAATGTATGATTTTTTTTATTTTTATAATGTTGTTTCCACTGCCAAATGCAGGCAGAACAACCAGCTCCTCTTCTGGTAATCTCTCCAGCATCTCAAAGTCAGCCAGAGCCACCATAACCACTGGAGTTCAAGGCTGAAAGCCCGAGTTCCTCTTTCCCCTGGAGCTAGGGGATGGTTCTTCAGTACAGCTAATACCTAAACACTAGTGAGTGGTCACATTGCCACTAGTTCAGCATTTATCTACTTCATCCCAATTTTTAAAGACAATAATTGTACCTAGCATAGAAATTATTGTGACAAGATAGTGAGTGACAAAATTGCTAGCCAGATACAACTAGGAAGGCTTTTTACGATATCAGTTGGAAGTTTGTTTATTGGATAAACAAGCCATGCTGTGAACTCAATATCAACATTTCTTCAGCCATCTTAAGTTCATAAAAGTAGAGCACCTAGGCATCCATCACTTAATTATCTATGTAACTGCAGAGTAGACTGGATATGTAACTGGAGAGAACCAAAGTAAAAATAGGATTATCAAGACAGAGGGTATAGCTCCGATCCCTAATCTTGTAGAAAATATAATGATAGTAAACAATCCCATATTTCAGAACTGGGGCTATTAAATGTTCAACAAATCTTGCTGCCAATAGTCATGATGGCAATGAAAAAAAAAGTGCAGAGATGACAGTGAATGAATGCAAAAATATCTGTATGTTTGCCTTTTTATTGTATTTTTTTGCCTCTTCCCTATGTTATCTTTTTATATAATAATTTCAAAGTAGTAAATATCAGATCTATAACCCTCCTTCAATCCAACCTGGAAAAGCGAATTAAACTGTTAGCAGCAATCATCTCAGTAATCATGGTACTGGCGTGAAATCATGTTTTTTTAAAAATGGATTTGGAAAGCATGTCACGCTTTTCCACCTTCCTCTAGTCTTTTATGCAGTGTTCTGCTGCATTAGCATTTATTTTTCTAGCTTTCTCATCCATATTCTCAATGTCTCGAGAGGATAATATGCATTTTTCCTGGACAGTCAGACAGGAAAAATGTTGCTGGAAAAAGCAACATTTCTTTGTGTAGCAATCCATAGAATCATAGAATCATCTAGGTTGGAAAAGACCTTTAAAAATTGAGTCCAACCGTTAACCAAACTCTACCAAGTCTACCACTAAGCCATATACCCAAGCACCACATCTATATGGCTTTTAAACACATCCAGGGATGGTGACCCAGCCACCTCTGTGGGCAGCACGTTCCAATGCCTGACAACCCTTTAAGTAAAAAAATTTTTCATAATGTAAATACTAATTCAAATTCTAAGCATAGACTATATCTTATGCAAGCATACTACCCAAATAAGTAGGCTCCAGATACTGGATTCCACCACTTGACTCTAAACATCTCACTTTCCTACAGATGAAAATGAAAAAAAACCTCATAAGGGTTCAAGTACTTCACTTGAAAAGCAGACACATACACACAAAACCACAAGGTTTCTAAAATTAACATTAAAGGCTAAGATCCTATTAACTTGAAGCATTTAATTCTTAAAGCCAAATATAACTTTATAAAACAAAAACCACAGTGCACCACCCCCCATCAAAAAGCCATGAAAACATATTTGTCTATGCAGAACTGCTTGCAACAACATTTCCATACTTAGCTGAAATTTAAGCAGAAATTATCAAAAGCTTGTTTCATTACACTTCTCTTCTCTTGGTTCTATTTTGTTCCCCATATGCCATTGTTTTTCTGATACCAAATCTTTGTATACAGACGAGTTTTTCATGAACCTCTTTTTCTAGTTTAATACCAAATACTGTGCTTCCCTACTCCTCTTTTGTCAGTCCCTTGATGCACTGTAAGTGTATTTCATCTTCTCTTTACCTTTTACTGTAACGTAAACCTGAAGCTCAATGTACAATGTCTTCAAATACATTTTTTTTTCCCTTAAACTCTCATTACTACTTTGATTTTTCACAAAGTGTTAAGGAAGCATTTTAATGGAGTTCAAGAGCTCAGGCTAATGAGCAGTTATGAACAATTCATAACTGCTCTTTCCTGAAGACAAACCATAAAAGAAGGTTTTCATCAGATTTTCAGTTTTGCAAATGCCTGAGGATAGCAAAGGACAGCGAAGACAGCTATAAATGGAATTAAATGCATTCACTAGTATTTTAAAGTTTCGCTCTGGTAATTTATTTCATCCAAGGGGTAAAGATCTTCCAAAACCACTGCATTTAAAACTGTCTTCCCTATACTGTGTAAGCACAATGCACCATGGAAGCACAAATTCCTTCCTGTGTGCCCTAACATATCCTTGTATATGTACTTGCCATGGCTTCTTTTGGCTACTTGGAAAACATCTAGTCTTGAAGAGCAGATAAGAGCCTTTAGAAAACAATTACTGCAAGAAGTCCAGATCCAGATTATTATACAGCCCAGTGGAAACACAAAGCAATAATCCCTTGAGTTTCTTACACAGAACAGAGTTGGCTCCTACACCAAATTAACTTTTTTTAAATCCATTAAAAATCTTCCATTTCTATTCTCTGGATTGTTTTTCTTTCATGTATTTAAAATTCCTGACAACTTTTAAAGCCTAACAGTTTCATCTATATAAAAAGCTGATACAGCTAGTTCTCAGCATAAAACATCAGCTATTACATAGCACAGATGGAACAACAGTAAGGTGTTTGTAAGAAGAAAGAAAATTTGTAAAAATGCTAAAGTAATACTTGTCCCTTAAATATTGTTCATTGGGTTAGCTGTGTCAGCTTAAGGTCCAGGTAGATGCAATTCCTACCATCTGTAGCTAGCCCAATGAATCAAAGAGGATCTTAATACAGGTAAATGTCATCTTAATCCTGTTAACTTAATAAAATTTAGCCTTGAATAAAAAGGTCATACTCTCCTAATTAGCCATTTCTTGAGACCAGTAAGTATAAATAGCATTCAATAAGCCTGATGTCTCCAAAAAAAAGAATTATTAAAACTACAATTACAGTACAGAACAAAAGCATTTTATTAAATACATATCAGTTGAATTTTATCAATAATGAGGCTTCCACCTTCATTAAGTTCTTAATACGATCACAAACACAGGTGTAAGTATTTTTCCATTCATTTTGCCTGTCCTTAACAATGTTACATTTTTCATTATATGAAACATCAGGGGAAAGAATGGGATGGGGGTTGGAAATCAGTGACCATCTTTTCATTAAATTGATGAAGGACAAACTATTTATCTTCATTAATATTAATCTGAATCAACTTCCTGGCTCCTGAAAGCAATACCAAGGTTCTCTAACTTCAAAAAAAAAAAAAAAAAATTGTTTTGTTAAGTGATACAGGCAAGTAATAGGAGACAATTATATATTTGATTAGCCATACGATCCTTGACATACAGTTCTTGGATTCAGCGAAGACGTAGAAAAAATTACAATGAAATTCCAAACAAACAACAAAAAAGGCACAAAGAAAATGGCATGCCGATAATGCAAAAGTTTGGGAACTAACCCCAAAGTCAGAGATTAAGGCAGATGTACAAAGCAAAGCAGAAACAGATATATTGCCATTCTGCAAGCAAGTGAAGTATCTGCATTTAACAATGAGCACAAAAGGGATCTTGAATCAGTGGAGACTTTGGAAAGTATCTAGCCCAAAGCAAGTCCTTACTCAACAGTGTAGGAGCTCTCATAGACAGAGACATGGGTACATAGGAATTGGGAAGAAGGGAAAGACTTAGGTCTCAGACTTGATCAGTCCTGTAGCCACCTCCTGGCTGATGACTAAGCTAAAGTGCAACTATCTCTGAGAATTTTCCAGAGGAAAAAAACCTCTTTCACTGCAACATCAAGTGTTTTGAAATTGCAAATACTGCCATATGATTCAAAAATGATATAATGACTTCCTTGACTTAAGGTCCAATTATTTTCCTGTGATATGTTAATAATCAAGAAATCTGATGCTTTCTTCAAGTTCTTCCTTTCTGTCTCTTTCTGATAGAGGCTTGTGGGGAGAGAACCTCAACTCACCTTACTGGAGTCTGATATTAGCACTGGCCTAGAATACAGGTGAGAACTTGGGGCTCTTCATCCCAACAGTAGCTGAAGCAGAGAGTTCCTGACTTTCCATCTCACATCAGTCTAAAAGAAATCAAAGTACTTCTCTTTCTCTAGAAGAGCTCAAAGTATGTAAAATCCTTTCTCTACAATATTTTGCTTTAAAAAAAAAAAAAAAAAAAAAAGAAAAAATCTGGTCAAATAGAGCCTTGCATCTTTGTATCTTCAGATGTCTTTGTAGATGCCTTTTGGGACAAACTGAAGCCCGGCCTTTGTATTTTATCACATTATCAAATAAAGTTTGTGATCTTCTGTCTAGCCACAGAGGATTAAACTTGTGAATTAGTCCACCCCTCACCTGTCCTTTGATCACTTTGATCACAGTAGGCTTAAGAAACTCAGTACTAAAATATATCATTAATTCTATTGAAAAAGAACAAGGAAACAAGCACTTCGTCACTATGTTCTGTGCTATAATGGTATAGCAAATGGGTAGGAACAGGCTCATATTACATACAATCTATAGGACTTGTTTATGCTCATTTTGGCTTATGCACAATTTGCTGCCCTTACTGCTGCCTCAGTTGCATGTCTATCATATTCATTCCAGCTGATCTGGTACAAATACTAGGAATTCCTATTCTCTCATAGCCTTTGAGCTCTGGAGGTTGGCTATTTTATTCAGGCTCATTATTTTAGCATAGTATTTTAGAGTCAGTGATAGCATTTTGGAATGCCATTATACTTCTATCATTGTGATTTTTGGCCTTCTGTTACAATAGCAGATGTAGAGAGATTAAAATGAAGTTCAGTTTTCATGACAGCGTATGAAGTCATATCCAGAAATGCCAGGTATGGCCAGAATGAACCCCTGGCTATTTGTTGTTGTGTTGCTCCTTTATCACCAGTTGAAAGAACTTCATCCCCTGGTACATGCCACACCACAGCAAAACTGATACTAGAATTATTGTACATAGAATCATAGAGTCATAGAATGGTTGGGGTTGGAAGGGACCTTAAAGATCATCCAGTTCCAAACCCCGTGCCATGGGAAGGGACACCTCCCACTCAGGTTGTGCAAGGGCCCATGAAATATTTATGATTCTTCAATGGTCTTAAATTCCAAAGTCACTTGACAACTACCATGAAGGAGCAGTTGATCTTGCTGGCAACACCCGAGAAATACATTTTACAAATCATACTGCATACTATACTAAAGCAGATCTGTTTCTTAATGCATAGTCTGAAAAACAAGGAACAAGAGGTTCAAATCCACTCTGCTGATAGCCTATCTAAACCCAGTCTTTAAGTATAAACTCTTAAATCAATAAAAATCTTCCATTAAATTTTTCTGTGGGATTCCACTTCTCTCCAGCTTCCAAAAAACTAACAAACTGAGAAAGAATGCAAATAGATTCAAAGAAAATAGGAGAGGAGTCAACATCTCCCCTCAAAATGATTTCAGGGAGGACACATTGGAACCAGAGTTCCAAGGAATGTGAACATTTTGCAGAAAGGAAATGGATGTTTTTCATCATAAGGTTTCTTATATGCTGCATATCAGAGTGGTTAAAATTCAAAGCAGCTCAGACAATATTCCATTCAATGTACTTGTCAGTTGTATTTCTTGGGTATGTAATTTACTTGACAGGCACAGTTTAAATGCTTTAAAATAAACCATTGTACCAAGAGCAGATGCAGTCTAGTAACACAGTTTTAAGTTTTATTAGGCTTTTAAATGCAACCAATTTGTTAGGGTGAAATCTTTAGAAATAACCCCTAAAATCTGTCAGTGGAAGAATCCATTTGGATTGCCTTTTTTCCCCTCATTGAGCCACTCAAACCTTTTGCATTATTCATATGCAGAGCCTCTTATAACGTATTTTCTGTATTGTGGAAGACTTGCCTTGCAACTGTGACTATGCACCTAATGTAACTCATGGATGAGCACTGATGAAAGCCAGTCAGTGAAAGATTCTGCTAAACACTTCAAAAGTCACAACTGATCAAAAGATTACATTGTTTTTCTATACTTACCTTCTTCTTGTACATTAGTATTTTTTGGTTTGGTTTTGGTCTTGGTGGTTTCTTGGCTTGTTTTGTTTTTGCTTTTGGTTGTTTCATTTGGTTTTTTTGTTTGTTTTTTTTTTTTGTAAGTTACTTTGGATCTAATACTATATCTTTCAAACACTGTGATGAAGGTTGCCTGGCTTAGACACAAGTTGTATAAATACACTCTTAAAAGAAATTTGGCAAGCTTGCACTAGTCAAACATGAGCTTGATTCCTCTAGGCAGAAATTCAGCTACATATCCTTAAGTTTTGGTCCAAATGCATTATCAATCTACTATCTCACACTGGAAATGACAAATCCCGTTCCATAATCGAAATATTCCAGTAGGATGAGTTACATGAAACAGTTGGTGATTGAAATAAACACAGTATAATGATTATGAAACTGCAAAAGCCAAAATAGAATGGGAAAAATACAGTCAATATGCTGAAATGAAAGTTTTCCATAACAATCTCTTCCTCACAACATAAGACACATGCAAGATATGCAAGTTAGAATGAAGTTAGGCTTCATCCTAGGTAAGCTTTGTAAGTTTGAATACCAACTGGACAAAAAGATTTCAGTTTTGATTAAAGCTTAGATTTCTCCAATATACAGTGCATGCTCTAAAATATAGGCCTGTTTCCTCCTTGTTCTTGACTTGTTGAGAATGGTTTTGTAATTCCTTTGTTTGTATGTCTAGTTGATTTTTCAAGGTTACCTATTGCTCTTCTATTGATTAAGAGCTTCTATTGATTAATCATTCAATTTTATTGATAGATGAAGTAGTTCAGATTTGGATTCTTTTTTTTTAACATTAGAACCTTGATACTTACGGACAACCTTTCTTGAAAGTCTATGTGAGGCTTAAAAGCCTGAACTAAAGAATTCAAAGAAAATCAAACAAATCAACACTATCAAGTACCAAGGAATAAATCACAAGGGAAAAGTCAGATAATAAATTGTGGCACAATCACATATGCAACACAGGAATGAACAAAACTAATTACATACAAATGTTTCTGGTTTCTTGAAGGCCAATCTCTGGACTGAAGTAGAATACCTCAGAGATAGACCTTAAGTGAAGAAGGTGAACATGTTGGCCTGTTCCCAACTGTCATTCAAATGAGACTTGAGTGTTCTGCATAACCTTCTTGATTGTATAAAAACACTGATGTAGGACCAACTGTAATAATTAACTTGAGCAGTAACAGGGTAAAGAAGTTTCATGAGTATGTTGAAAATATTGTGAAGGAAGAAATCCTTAGGAAGGAGATGGTGGTAATGTAAGCTAATTAAGATATAATGAAGTCATGATCTCAGTATAGTTATTGGAAATGTACGTACTTATACTAAAATTTATCAAAATCTATTATGAACCCTAGTTTTAAGTCAGATGAATTAAGCATTTTGTCAAATCAATCTGCCCTTCAACCAACGAGCTACAGAAGTCATCTGGAAATTAAGAAAGAGCACTGCTGTCTAACAGACACGTGCAGTTTACACACAGATGCAAACCGAACTGTACTATACTCCCTCTGTTCTTGCCTCCAGAAGTTGGCCAGAGCACCACGGAACTGACAAAACCCCATAGTTTCCTACTTAGATTTAAGAATGGCAATTTAAATAGAAATAAATGCTAGGTATGCAAACAAACAAACAAACAAAAAAACCCCACAAAAATGAAGAGGGAAATTCTGCTAGCAAGCAAAGCTGTGTGCATGTGAAATGAGAGTCATAATACTTACAACTGTAAGACTTACTTTGACCAAATAAGACATAGCATATACAGCCAAGGACGGTAGTCAACAAGATCTGAGCACAAGTCATCCCTTTCATGTACAGCAAGGAGTGACCTTTTGAAAGGAAAATTAAATTCAGTGTATTTACATGAAACTGTTCCCACTAGCTTCCAGAGACTTTAGATCAGGACCAGATGAAAGAAAATGAAGAACTTTTGGGAGAGGAAGCAAAACCTACAATTATTTTAAAGGAGTTATCTGTGCAATATAAGTCTAGATTAATTGCTCCCAATAGTACCTCTGACTTTTTTTGTTTTAAAAAAAAGTTTACAAAAAAATTCATCAAGTTCTAGTATAAATATTCCTCTGTAGAACTTAGAAGGAATTGACCTCTTCTCTAAGAAAATAACATCAAGGAAATAGTCAAGTTCTACATCCATTTTGTGGAATAAAGTACAGTTTCCAAGAACATCCTATGAAATTCAAATTCATTATCCCAGGGACGCAGCTTTCCAGTGTCACCACTGAAGTTATTAAACACACCAGCATAAAGGAATACATTCCTTATTTCCAGTTAAATGTACAAAATCCTATATGAATTTAACCTTCTGAGCCAGTGATTTAATGAGCCCTATTCCTGAATGTGTGCAGTACTAGGAGCTCATACCTCTTTTGCTGATCTAATCTAGTAAATCTTTACAGTACTAAGAAGGTACCAGGGTGCAAACATGTTATACCTCACCTTTTCTTGCCTAGTCTAACCTCATGCATCCCTATCTGAGGAACTCTCCAATTTCATAGTCAACTCAAGACATCATCACCCATTCTTTTCTTTCTCTCATATTAAGTTTTATCAGCTACTTTTTAAATAATGGACATGTTCAAACCCAAATATTGAAACCCAGTAATGGGTACAGGAAAACAGTTGGGTTTTAGACACACACTTGAAAAGTGAGGCTTTAGTGAAACAACTAGAGCTTTATAGGAGGCATAATAAACCTGAAAACAATCACATGAGTCTCAGAGTAAACAGCTTGTATTTGGTTGGTTTTGGTTTGGTTTTTTTTTTTTTTCCCCCAGAGATGAGGGTGAAGTACAAGAGCTCAGCTATATGTTATCCACCTGATGGAAAAGGAAGTCGCATTTGTGTCTGTGCAGCTACAACAGTTTTCAACTGAGTGTGGCACACAGCTTTTCAAAGATGTCACCATTATATTCTAATTATTCATTCCTCTTCCATAGGATTATGTAGTACTAAGTAGGCCTTTAAGAAATAATCAGACATGTAAAAAAACCAAAACAACCCAAACTATATATACACATGAAGGAACTACAGCAGGAGTCAATAAATATTTTATTTGAGGGAATTAGTTTTGTTACAAGAGTTCAAATTTCTACAGAACTCATACATCTAAAACATTTGTTAAAATGTACTAGCAAGATACATGCATGCCTGGGCATTCACTCCTTGCAGCAGCACTACTCTGCCTTACCAGGGCATTACAAAACAAGCAAATTGCAGGGGTCACCCAAACTCCTACCAGCATAGGAAGAGTTGATTTTCCTTCCAGTAATAGTCAGAAGTACTAACGTGTACTTCCAAAACTATTCATAGGCTTTTAACTTTAAGATATACATTTATATATATATGTTTATATATACTAGATGCCTATATATGGTCTATCTGTACATATATCTGTCAGAGGATTTGAAGGCAACCAAATTGAAGCTGACTGCCAAAGAAAGTTAGTGAGAAAAACAATGCGAAGTTAACTAAACACACAGCAGTGAATTCAGTATCTACCAAAGGACAGAATTTCCTATCCTGAGAGCACATCCTCTAGTCCACTCTTTCTGTGTTGCAAGTTTCAAAAACAGTATCTGTAATCTCAGTGGAATGAAACATTTAGGATAATCTAATAAAGACTAAACTTGATCCAAGCAGTCTTTTATAACACAACACAATCTAAGAGGGTACCAGCTTGTGTGTTTTCAGTTTTCCCTCCTTCCCCTAACATCTTCCTCACTGCCTGCATCAACAAAAAAGGCACTGGTTTGTGCTATGTCAGCTGCAGAGCAACACAGCAGTGCTTTTACAGAGTGTTCTGTCCATCTTCAAATAAATTTAGAAATCCTGTAATGTTTGTTTCCTTCTCATCTCTTCCTCTCAAGGATCAAGTTCAGTCACACACACACACCAAAAAAAAAAAAAAACAAAAACACCCACCAAACCCAAACAGTTCAAAATATGAATTAGAAGGGTTGCTTTCTTGCAGTTCAAACCTATCAAGTACTGAAGATCATGAACATATGATTGATAATAAGATTCTAACAAGCAGGGAAATGAATAATTCATTTTCAGTGAGATCTCTAGACTGGAATCCTCCGATTCTTCTCAAATTCACTTCTTCAGAAGAACGACACTGAAGAGATTTCACATGACAAAGATTCTTTTGCACTTGTCAGAGAGTCAAGGTGGCCTCTCATCAGCAATAAGGCTTGAGGTTGATTTTCTTTCTCCTTTTCAGAGTCTACTTCCCACCTCTGAATACTGATTAGTACCAATATCTGCTGCATTCCTTTCTATGACTTTCAGTCTATTTTAACTGAGTCAAATCCAACTTTGTGAAGACAGTGACTGGAAACTGTTTGAGGCAGGTGTATGTGAGATGACTAAGATTAAAAGGTTTGCTATACTTCCCATGCATTATTCCTGCACTGTCAAAACTGGTGTGAATAAGATGCATTTCCTTCCTTCTCTGGAACATTTTGTATACAACGTGACCATTCACAAGAACAACCCGATATTGACTTTATAATAATAAAGTCTCTTCTTATCATTGCCATAGAAGTGGAGAGTATGGTCAAAATAATGTATCATGGAGGGTAAATTATAGGCATGAAATTAAATAAAGAGTGAAGATTTTGGACACCAAGACCTACCAACGTCTCAAAATATGCACTCAAGATGTTTCTGTATTGTTCTCATAAGATTAACAATTGCTTTTCTCCATAAGAAATCTACTTTAGCTAGTACTGCTTCTGCTCATTTTTAGAAGAAAATTAAATTATACGTTATTTTCAAAACAGTAACAAGGTCTTCTAAGAATCCAAAGTGTCTTTTCTTATTAACTGTGCAGTGTTTAGTGCTTATCCCTATTGGAATGATACTATTTAGAATTATAATATTTAAAGGAGAGGCTGTATTACCTATATATTCTATTTGGGACAAAAAACCCAAACACTGAGACTGGAGTTCAGAAACCCAGGAGGAAAATCAGGCTTGTTCTTAACACAACACAAAGAGGGACGGATCACAGACTTGGAGGTTGGTTTGGTTTTTTTTGGTTTGTTTTTTTTTTTTTTTTTGGTTCTTTTTTTTTTTGTTTTTTTTTTTTTTGTTTTTTTGTTTTTTCCC